>VZTD01001450.1:234197-247256 GCA_013397725.1 Rhagologus leucostigma | reverse complement strand
CGGGGGTTGCGCCCCGCCGAGGGTGTGCCCGACCTCCCTCCCCACCGCGGGGGGATGCAGCGGGGATGCTCCGGGGATGGAGGAGGGATGCGCCGCGCTGCCGCGGTCCCCGCGGACCGGCCCCGGCCGAGGTCTCCCCAGTTTCCCCCGCCCCGGCCCGGCTCCTCGCCCGGCCGTGAGCGCTGATGTCATCCCGGCGGGTCCCCGCGGGCTGCAGCGCAGCCGGGGCCGGTAACCGGGCGGTGGGGGCTCTGCCGGGGTGCCCTGGGCTGCGGGGGCCGCGTGTCCTCCGTGTCCCCTCGGCTGCTGCTGCCCTGTCAGCGAGCAAACACACGGGGACAACCGGAGGCAGCGCTGCGGACATCCTGCCCAACAACCTTTGCCCGGCTGCCACCGATGGGTGCCTGAGCTGCGTGGGGAGCGGGGCTGGAATGTCTGTAGACGTCTTCGTGTGCGGAGAGGAGAAAATCTGGGCTGGGAATGTCTTCTTCGCCCTTTGGATGGTGAATTTTTGGGGTCGGGCCGTGATGCTCTTGCTGAGCAGAGTCTGCATGAGGTGGTGGGATCTGTCTTTGAGAACAACCTTAAAAAAATTGCAGAGCAGGGAAATTTCGTTTTTTAAAAAACGAAAAAAAATCACCATGTAGAAAAACCTTAATTTGTATTAGCTTGAGCAGGATGGCCCTGAGGAGGTGCATAGGAAGGATGTCCTTCTCAGCCTCTGTCATTCTATAGGTTAAAGAAAAACCCAACACTTCAGCTGAGCCCTATTTTCCCAGCTATTGATTTGTTTAGGATGTCGAGATCTATTGGACACCGCTATCCAGCTCGTACCATTACCAGTGGTTTTATACCCTTAATCTGCATCCCAGGACACTGCAGTTCACTTTCAGATGCGCTGTGTCCTCCGGTACCCAGCCGGAAAGGACAAAGAACTTTGGGCACAGCGTGAACGGCTTTGCAGCGCCGCGCTGCTCTGCCTGCTCCCACCCATCTGCTGCCGGCTGTTGCTGTCTGACTGTACCAGCCCACCTCGGAGGTGTCTCGCTGAGCACAGCTTGGGCTCCCCGAGTAGGTGTCTGCCTAAATTATTCATTCCCGGAGAAAACTTTACAAACCTGGGCCATTCAGATCAGCGGGGTGATTCTCCCTCTCCCTGGGGGTATAGAACATAAAGCCCCCAGGCAAAATGGGAAGTTTCTCAGCATCACCAGGGTGGAGATGAAGCTGTAGGTCAATAACATAGCTCACGTCAGAGAAAGAGGGTTGTTGTTAAAGGCACCTTTTGAATAAAAGGGCTTGTAAAACGACAAAACCGTACTTTGGTTTTGGTGACATTTGCATACAGAGATGTCTTAGTGAATCTGAAAGTCAGAGAGGAGAATTTGGGCCAGTGTCTTTTGTAAGTCAGGATGTGCTTTATTAATATCGTTCAGCCTCTTCTGAACTCTCATGGCATTAGTTCTTTAGGACCAGCTCCCTGCTCATCAACCCAATTTCTTTAATGCCTACTTTGCTGCAGTTTCTTTGGCAAACGAGAGCTATTCATGGTGCTGTAATGTGCTCCTCTGCCTGGGAGTGACAATAAACTTGAGATGCCCTGGGCTAATTAACATAAGATATTACCTTGTGTCTGTAGGTAATATAGAAAACATTCAGCCTGAATTCAGTTATTCATCCTGGGCAGGTGTGGCAGGCCAGGTCTTTCTGGGGATGAGGTAATGCAGGATAGGCAGGATAAGTATCCAGAGAGCCTCCAGAAAGGGGTGCAAGACTGTTCTTTGCTGAGAAGTGGGATGCACAGAAAGATAAAGGTGGCAGCTGGAACCAGGTGGGAAGCTCACACTGGAAAAGTATCAAAGAGAAAATGGAGTGAGAAGGAAAGAAGGGAGAGGGTGGGGAATGAACAGAAGATGAGGAAAGCGGTGCAGACTTGTGCTTTCCCACGTGTGGGTATCATCATAGGGCTGATCTGGTACAGCTGGGGGAAGCCAAAGATCAGGACGCCTGATTTGTTATTGCTGTTTCTCAGGTGGGTGAGTGCCTTTCCCTGAAACACCCCGTTAGTACAGGATCCATGATAAGAGGTAGCCATTTAGCTCAGGGATGCTCATAACAAAGAATAGGATGAGTTGGAAATATAATGGGAAAATTCTCTGTTAGTCACTTTAATTTGTGTATTTGGAAGCCAGATGGGTTTTCTTCTTCTTTTGGAAATATTTGTTTGAGAAATCAGCCAGTCAGTGGAAGTTTGTTTGGTTTTTTCCTTCCCCTCTGTCAAAAAGGGTTATTTTCTTTGGTTACTGTTCTGGCATTTGGAAGAGGCTCAGTAGCCAGAGCCCTGAAGCCACAGCTTGTCCCCAGGTATTCTGTGTCCTGTCACAAACCCCTGGGTTCCTGGTGCAAAGGAGCTCTCAGCTTGGCGTCGTTGGGCTGAGCTGTGACCGTACAAAAATCAAAGTTGGGGATGGACGGGAGCATCGGGGAGGCTGTTCCTCCCGGGCTGGGTAAATAACTTCATCCCCTGCAGGGTCATCCCATCTCCTCGGGGAGATCTGGGCACAACCTGCTGCTTGCCTGGGGCTGGGCCAGAATTTGCCACTTAATCACGACTGAGAGTTGCTGAAGTGGCCAAGCCCTGTAAGGCTGCTCGGTTCGAGATGTATTTCCCTGGTCTGTGCACAGGATATGCAAGCTTGCAGCTGGGTGGAATGGGGTATTGAATGTGGTGCTCAGGAAGGTCAGAGCTGGGTCTTCCCCAGGACCTGTGTACATGTCTGGCAAAAAAAAAAAAAATCTCTTGTGCAAAACCAGAGTTTTCAAAGAGATTTTGAGGGATGTCTGAGGTGGAGGGAACAGTCTTACAGGGGCCACGACAGCTGGGAATGCAGAAAGGATGCTAAAGTAGAAAGTGAAAATCAGAGTGTAAAATAACTGAGAGATTACATTTTTCACTTGCAGGATTTTGTGTTTGTAATATTTTTTATGTTTCTAGTTAGGTTTTTATTAATTGCATGTTTATAAAGCCTTAAATTGCAAAGAAAGGTTGTTTCAAATGAAAGATTTTTCAGTTGCAAAAATCAATCTGTAATGCATAATGAGACTGCCTTGGCTACGTCTTCGGGACTGAATTCTGGGGTAGGAGCCACTAATAAAGTCATTAGATGGGGCTTTGGGTCCTCTGTCATTACACACGTCCGTGTCCTGGGTGTTGTGTTTTTTGTGGGTTTAAAGCTGTGCTTTCTCAGTGAGGACAGCATGGTAAATGCAGTCTTAAGTGCAAACTGAGCAATGTTACTGAATTGCTGGTGTGTAATGGCTCTCTGTGCATTAGAATAATCTTTTTTTCCACAAGACTAATGTGGCAGTTCAGCCTTTTCTTTTTCTGAATGATTCTTTGTCTCAGGCAATCTTTCCTCACATCATGAGACGGATGGTTATCTCAGGGCATAACAAGACCTTGAGTATTTCTCTCTTTACTCTATATTTCTATGACTTAGGCTCGTGTTTCCATGGAGTGAGAATCATTTTACACTGTAGAAGGACGGAGAGGCTCTGAAGACTGAAATGGAAATCCCATCAAAGCAATCCTGCAGTTTAAACCCTCCAGCAGCAGTTTACATGGCTTGTTATCATTTTATCTTTCTTATTTGGGATGGATTACTGGGACATGGATCCTGGGTAACATCGGCCTCTGTGCCTGAGGCCCAGAGGGGATGAAGGATGGAGGAAGAGCAGAAGGCGCACGCTGGAGGGGAGTCTGGAATCGGGGCTTTGTGCTGCAGAGCCGAGCAGGTCTGGTGTTCTGGTGTAACAGTGCATCTCTGAGCCTGTGGGTGGCCGGTGGTGGCTGAGGTGGTTGTGAACACCTTTTCCTTCTCAGTTCCACAGCAGGTGAAGCTTTTCCATTCCCGGGATGTCAGTGAGGGTGGTGCTTAGAGGGAAACACCTGAGCGCTGGGGATGGCTTGATTTGCTCGGGATTGAGGAGGGCACCGATTTGATCTCAGCCTCTCCTTCCCCCATCCAACCGCTGGTCCTAAAAACCCAGATCGGGAAGGCGACTGAGTCATGGGGTCCTGCCAAGTGCTGCCATCTGCAGCGGCTCTGCCCATCCCCTCGGGGAGTGATGGGGCTCTGCCTCGCAGCTCCTTCCCTTTCTTGCCCCCACTGCCTCCCACTGGAAAGCTGTTCCGGAGCTCTGCTGCTCTAATGGCGTGAAATGGGCTTTTCATCTTCCAGCTCAAAGTGGAAACTTGTTCCCGCACCTNTTTTTTTTTTTTTTTGTGTCCCTGGGAGTTTGCCAGCCCTTCTCCCTGGGCGTAAGCAGAGGGGTAAGAAGGGAAAAAAAAATCCCACAGCAGTTGTGTTTAGCTCAATGCCACTTTCTATAGGAAAAAAGGGCTTTTTGAAACAAAGGAGGTTTAATGTGATGGTGTTTTCTGTCCGGTGCTGGTGCCTGGGCTGCAGCACAATCGTGGGCTGCAGACAGCGAGAGGGGGCTGCTGGAACCTGCCAGCTGAATTCAAAGACCTTGGCAAGTTCAGTGCCTTCACTGAAAAATTTTCCTACTTAGAGAGGAGTGTTGGTGGGAGGCTGTTTGACTTCGGCATTAACTCTTTTATTGTTATTTTTCAACATGCATGGCCAGGGTCTGTTTATTAGCCTCCTGATCCTTCCTCGGAGTAAATAGCTACAGAACTTCAGTGCTGAACACGAGGTTCTCTGTCTGGGGCACGGAGGAAATCAGCAGCAGCTGAGCAGCGAGCAGGAAAGGCTTTGTGCTTGTGTGGATTGCACTAAAATCCCTGTGGTTCTACCCCGTATCAATGAGTTACGTTTCTAGTGCAGGGTGAAAAAGGTTTTGCCTGCCTGGAGAGGTATCTTTATCACCTCAAACAGGAGAGGGTTCAGGAAAATCCATTGAGTCTGCATCCCAAACAAAGACCAGCTGGTGTGGCAGGGATGCAGCAGGGCAGCTTGTTAAGGGTCAGACCATCGTTCGTGTGCTGAAGAATTCGTTCAGGGTACATGTCTGTGCATTGGCCTCAGGTGTTTGCCTTGGTCATCAATATTGAGCTGTAAGTAGTGATAAATGTAGTTCAAGGCAAAAGGTGGAGCAGGAGCATCCAAATTTTGGGACTTTAGAGTTTTTGCTCTTGTCTACTTTGAGCCTCTTGCTGCTCAGCTTCATGGGATTTTACCTGGATTGATGGCATCTAGGGATTTTCAAACTGGAACTCCATATTTTTATTCTGGATACAGGAAATACTGATTATTTATTTTAAAAAAGATTCCATTAGCATCCAGCTTCCAATCTCTTGGTTTCTAGAAGTCGTCCTGTGTCTTATGTTGGTTTCTTTTCCATAATATTTTCTTTGTCTAGCCTTCATTTTTTTCCTTTTTTTCCTAAGTTCAGGAACACTGGGTTCAAGCTGCAGTGCTCATGGTTCGCTGTGCTGGGTTTTCCTGAGGCTTGTGGTGGCAAAAAGGGCTGGGTGGAGAAGTTAATTTCTGAATTTAGCTGTGTTGCCCAAGTGTTTTAGTTCTGTTTTGGGTGCTTCTCTAATCTCTGGCTGTGCCTTTGCTTTCAGATGAATGAGATGGGAAAATACCAGCTCAGTGCCCTTCTCCTGACTTTTGTTTAGCTTTCTTTGTTTCTTTAATTTTTAAAATGAAGCTGACTCACGTCTTTATTTTGAGAGCCATTACAATCTGTTTGTAAGTTACCAGGAATCTGTACCACATTGGGCAGTGAAAGCCTTTTAGAGCTGGAATCAGTCATTCAGGATGGAAGTCCTTCTGCACTTACAACAGTGTGTTTGGTTTAATGTTGCCATTATTCCTCATTCATTTTTATTCCTTTTGGCTTGAAATAATGGAATAAAGTAGTTTGTGTGGAACTTAGGCATGCTGGAGAGTTTTCATTAGGCTTCACTGCAGTTTGCTCAAAATTCTGGGGGCTTAGTTAAAAAATCATGTTTTGAGCAATGCCCAAAAAGCCCAGATTATGCCATGTTGCCATTTCAGTGCACCTTTTTGGGACGTGCCCAGACAGAATAATAAAATTACTGAACTCTCAGTGATGTCCAGCATAGGAGAACGTGTTCTAGCTGTTGGAGTGTCCAGCAGCAAGGTGGACTTCACTTACCTGTGGAGAGCTCAGCTTGTCAGCCGTGCAGCCTGGGGTCACTGGCTCACTAAACTGATGGTGCTGCCCCAAAACTCACTGTTCGGTGTGAAGACACTTAGGAAAATTTATTTTCATGTTTGATAAGATGTTGTCTTATCTCTGGTGCAGTCATTTGAAGGGTCGGACTCCGTGATAAGCCAAGGTTGGAGATCATTGGCATTATCCACCGTGTCCCTGAGCTGAGAATTTGTGCTGGAGAGCAGAAAGAGAGAGGGACCGTGATGTGTTTGGGAAGCAACACAGCCACTGACAACCCCAAACCCTTTAAAAGGCTTTGGAGAAGCATCCCTGCAGCAGTGGGTGCTGGCCCTGGCTGGCGATGCCTGCCTGGGGTCTGTCACCAGTCCCTGCAGAAGACGCGTGGGTGTGGCGGTCTCCTGGCTGGGTTTCTTCGAAAATGGTGTCACGAGTGCAGGGAGTGGGGGAGAAGGGGAAGTGGCGTTGGCAGAGCCCTCCAGGAGCTGGACTTGGGGAATCTTCCACCCCCTGCTTCCTGTCCACAGAGCCGTGACATGGGGAGGTCACAGGGAAGCAGGAGCCCGAGGGCTCGCATGGGTCTGTAATCCTCTGGTTTGTTCAGATGATGCTTAGAAATTCCTTTGGGCTTTCAGCTAAGCCTGGGAAAGGTTTGGGCTGCCTTGCTTTGTGTTAGATGTCCTCAGCCAGGAGAGCAAGAGCCATGAGAAATCTCAAATTATGATTACAGTGACATTTCAGAGGGACTTGCCCTGGTCGATCAGTTGGTTCTGGGGGTTTTCACTACCCAGCAATTTTTTGGATGGTGCTGGGTCGGTGCCTGAGGCGTTTGAACTCTCCTCCTGCCTGGTGTTCCCTTTGGCACTAAACCCAGTTACCAAATGTGGGTAGTTCTGGGCTGTGACAGGAGAGCAGCACACAACCAGCCGAGCATCTACAGCTCTCCCATCCACCCTCACCACATGAGAGACGTATTTCTAAAACCAGAAGAGCAGTGAGGAGGAAGTTGCTATTAATACCTGGCAGGGATGTGAACGGCTGGGGTCGGGTCTAGTGGGGGAGATGAAATGTGCAGCTCTGTCATGGTGCTCCTCGAAATTTGCTGTGTGGGACGCTGGTGGTGTTGGATGGACACGGATTTGGGTCTAGGCAAGAGGGGAAATGCTGAAAGGAAGGTGACCAGGAGGAGATAGCTACTGGCTGTGGTTTTATTGAACAAGCTGAGAACATCCCTTCCAAGGCTGGGTCACCACTGACCCCGTTGTCTTTGCTCCTCTGAAGGACTGTCACCTTGAGGCAGCCACACGCGGGTGACACTGTGTATGTGATGTGATGTGATACAGGCGTGTGTGTGTACCCTGTGATGTAATCCAGCTTTTGTTTTCTTAATTAGACAAGGCTTGACAAGGTGTGGAGCAGGGGGGAAGCGTGTTTCAGAGTCTGGTCTGAAGAAGGTCCTGTTGTTGTGAGGAGAATGCCTTGAAGCCCAGGTGGGACTGAAACCTGTTGCTTGAGGTGCTGTTTACCCCGTGCCAAGAAGAGACAGCTTGGGTGTGAGCTGACCTGGTGGCCCCTGGAGCTGGAGTCTCCTCCAGGATCTTCTTGCAGGACGTTCCTTCACCAGAATGTGTCCTCATCCAGGCTGGAGGAAGGTGTGGTGTCTCCTGGTCCTGTCACACACGGCAGGGCAGGCAGGGGAGGGGTTACCTCTTGGGGAGGACTTTGGAAGCCTGAGTGCACCAAGTTGCAGACAACAGGAAGAAATCCACCCTCATGTGTAAGATAAATCTGGTAACATTAAAGAGGCACTGGGACTCCCAATAAAAGCTGTTTCATTGGTCACTGCCTACTTTGATACCTGTTTCCCTGGGCTGGGCAGTGCTTTGATCAGATCTCATGACTCCTGGAAGGATTGAAGCTCAGTTATCCTGGAGTGGCTGTGCTGGGCACGGGGACCCAATTCCAAACTTTGCTGCCGCAGCTTCCTCACCACTGCCACGGCTCTGTCTCTGGACCCTCTTACCATTCCGTGTACCTGATCCTCTGCATGAAGGTCAGTGATGGGTGTTTGAACACGAGACCTTGGTGCTTTCACCTTGCCTGACTTGCACCCTTTGGGACCTTTCAGTAGTGCTGAACCTTGGGATGTTTTCGTGGCAGGAAGTTTGGAGGGTCCCAGGCTTTGATCACAAACATGTTTGGAGATGGCAGAGGACAACACGATGAATTAGAGCACAGGAAGTGCCTGAGCATGCAAAACTCTTGATTCTTGCTGCCAGCCTGCAGCCCAATAACTGGCCACAATCTCTGAGGCTGGAATAAGTGGGGTGCGTGAGCTGGGATGGGGTGTGGAGTCACCCAGTGCTTGTGGAAGGAGCAGGGTGGGCAGCAGCAGGCCCTTAGATCAACCTGACTGGTTTTATATTTGCCAGGCTTGAGCTGTAGTCACTGGGGTCTCACATGAGGGTAGGAGACGATGTGAAACAGAGTAAAACCACCTTTGTGTCTGCTGGTGGCTGATGGGACTTGTATCAGCTTGGGAATTTGCTCCCCTCTCCCACGTGGGCACTCAGCTGTGTCTGATGAGAATCCTCATTTAGCACTGGGGTTTACATCTGAGCAGATCCACCTCTGGAGAGCTGAATTGGTCTTCCCCAGGGTGTGCTGGGGGAGGCTGGTGGCCGTCCCTGCGGGCAGGGCTGGTGGCAGCCCTTGGTTACCCCTCAGGAGCTGAGCTGCCCCATGCCAGCCTGCTCCCTGCACCGACACAGCCAGAGCATTAAATATGGATAAGGAGGAGAAAGCACATTCCCTTGCCTTTTATAAATAATTGCTGTGCTGTGGGGAGTGAGGCTTTAGTGTAATTACTGCGGGGGACGAGGGGCTGTGAGAAGGGAAGACCTGTCCTTACCCCCTGGCAACCTGGTGCCATGGGATGGCCGAGCGGCTCCCAGCCCTGTGGGTTTGGGGAGGATGGAGCATTTAGTGTCTGACTGGGTGACCTGCAGTGAAGCTCGTTCTGCCGGGGCGCAGCTGGATCCGCAGGCGCTGACATTTGCCAGTCGGAGTTCAAACAAAGATCCCTGTATTGGGTTATTGGTGAGGCGGTGCCAGGGACACTGCTGGATGTGTCCTGCTCCTGGCCCCTTCCCTCCTCCCGTCCCTCTGTGTCCCTGCTTCGGGCAGTGCCTCTCCCAAGGAGGAGTTTGGAGGCAAAGGACTCGTGTTCAAAGTGCTTTGTGTGAGACGTCAGCCCGGGGCTGTAAACAGTGCGTGGTTTTGCTCAGAGAAAGTACAGAGCTGCCACTGGCAGCATTTTTCCATTAAGGCAAGGGCTGGAAACCTCCTGGTGTGGAGGGCTGGGCTGCTGGGAGCTGCAGCTGTGGGAGGAAAGTCTCTGTGTGGAGCACATGTAATAAATAAGTAAAAAGGGAGCAGCATAGCAGATTCCCTGAGCTGGTGTAGTTTCTGTTCCATGTAGCGTTTGGGTGGAATTTCCTCATGAATAGACGGATATTCCTCTCTCCTCTTCATGTGAGCATGGAGTGAGTTATGGAGGTCTTGGACACATGCAGTTGTCTGTGTGTTGGGGTTTTGTGAATAACAGCTGCATTGGGAAATGCAGATGTGTTAATTGTTAGTTCAGTGTGTATTCCTATCGATATAAACATCTATTTTCCTTGTGTATTTATCTGATGCCTTTAGAATCAGGGACATCAGGCCTGGTGCCTCCTGAACTCCTCTGAATGCCCTGTCCTGCCCTGAATCCAAAAGATCAGTCAAGTGCAATTCCCCCTTTCCTTCTTTCTTCCAGATCCGGACTGGGCATCCCACAGCCTAGGGATCTTCATCTGCTTGAATTGTTCAGGAATCCACCGCAATATTCCCCAGGTCAGCAAGGTGAAGTCGGTGCGCTTGGATGACTGGGATGATGCCCAAGTGGAGGTACGTGCACCTGGGGCTGGGAGTTTGGCTCCCAGGAGCCAAACCAAGGAGATTGGGCTCTTCCCTTTGGAGCCCTTTCTAGAGATGCCACGACAAATGTGATTTCAGAAAGCGTGTCTAGATAATTCCTAACTGTGGGAATGAGGTCCGTGATGCTGATTGAAATAGAACACCCATTTTGTAAAGAATTTGTGAGGGGTTTCCCCCACCCCTATAAAAATGTCAGTGAAATAGCACGTAGAAATTACTGATTTTAATGAATTATCTTCTCTTGTTTCTTACAATATCTCTAGCCTAGACTAGACCTCTGGTCTGCCACCCCTGCCCAGCTCAGCTATTTCTGGCTTTGTTCCTCTCAAACTCACATCTTGAAAAACTGAACCGCAATATAAATTCTCTCTATTTGTGCCTCACACCTGCCTAGATTTGGGTGGTGCTGCTAAAGGCACCCAGGAAACCTTTCTGCTTTGACTACTGGTGTCTTTAAAGGCATGAAGAATTCTACCAGTCATTGATTTCTGTCTTCTATGTGTAGAGCTGAGGTTTTTCTGAAAGCTGCACCTTGTGGAGTTGTGTATTTTACGGGAAGAATAGGCCTTAGTGTTGCATGGGTCTTTCCTTCCCTGATGTTTTTGGGGGGGAATAGATTGAATATGTAAATATGAGAAATTCAAAACCATGACATTAATAAAAAAAAGCTTAGCTGCTTGTTATGTTTGTGTGCTTGACATTTGACACAAAACAAAATGTATTTAGCGTGGCTGCCTGGAAAAGAATGGGATTTTTACACTTATAAAGTGAATTTCAATAAATAAAATAGATGAATAAGGAAATAAGTAGTTTTCTTTGCTGAGTTCTCAACTAGCCATCTGTGTACAAGATCAGAAGAAAAGGAGGGCTGTCAAGGCAGATAGAACTTTTATTTATTTATTTGTTTGTTTATTTGTTTGTCACTTCAAGCTCCTTCCTGAGGTAGCTGGAATGACTTTGCAAAAACAAAATCATCCTTTTGGCACAAGTGATGTGATCCAAAGCACAGGATGTGTTGTCAGAGGCTGTCACCTTGCTGGAGCTGTAACACATGGAGACTAAAAGCCGGTGTGAGGTTTTGCCCTCTGGTTACCTAATTCCCATGTTGGATTCCCTGGGAGCCATCTGATTCCATGCCTGTGGGGGGGAAATGCCACTGTGTGCTGCCCCCTGCTCCTGTGGGACTGGGACATGTCCTCAGCATCGTTTTAAGCTGTAGGATCCCTGGCAGTAATAATCAATATTGATTTCTGAGCCCTGGTTTGCAGGCACAGTTTTTACAGCAACCTTACTGTGCACAGTCCTGGGCAAACCTCTCGGTAAGAGAACAAGTCCCCCGTCCCAATAATTTTACTGCTCTGTAGAAGCAAAAGAGAATTAAAGGAAAATACTTATTTTAAATAATAAGTATAAATAATAAGTATAAATAATAAGTATAAATAATAAGTATAATATACTTAAATAATAAGTATAAATAATAAGAAAAAGTAACATTTGTTTAATTCTTTCTGTTTTTTCTCTCTTTACAGTTTATGGCCTCGAATGGAAACAATGTAGCAAAAGCAAAATATGAATCTAAAATGCCACCGTTTTATTATAAACCAACGTATCTTGACTGCCAGTAAGTAAATACCTCTGCTGGTAAACAGCATTTATTTGTTTGTGCAGCTGCAGCCTCTGTAATACTTTAGTTTTAGCATAATACTTTTTTTTTTCCCAGCCACAATGGAGGTTTCATTTATAAAAGGCCCTGAAAATGTTTTTCCTTCTGCATGCATGTGGTAGAGTTTGTGCTACGCTTGGGATCTTATTTAATAAGTACAGTTGAGATGATGCAGGGGAGTCAATAGTTTGTCTGTTCCCCAGACTCTTCCGAGTTTCTAAAGCTACAAGAATGCCAATTTCTACCCATTGATTTCCTCTGTCTTTTCAAATCCCCCTCCTGCCTCAAAGCAGAACTCGCTAATCTGCTGTGTGAGATGCTGGGTTACTCGTAATGCAAAAATACCGGGGGTTTGTGTTGTTAGGGTTTTTTTTTCACCTAGATGACAAAAAACCTTCTCCATGAAGGCAGGTAAATGGTGGTATCTCCCATACAGTGTAAACCTCTCTAGTGAGGTGGGGTGGACTTTGTGGAGCAAGAAGCTGAGCAGCCAGAACGTGCTGTACCATCCAGAGTGCCAGGAGATGAACTGAATTTGGTTTTTAGGGTCCAATCCTGCTGTGTACCAAGGTGGTTTTGTATCTTTATGTGAGTGGAGCTGCCTGGCCTGACAAGAAAAAACCATCCATTTATGCAGTGTCCTGAGCTCCACAATCCCAGCAGCTTGGCTGTGCCATCTTGGGACTTCTATGAGCTTGTCATGTTGGGGTTGGACAAGCAAGATTGGTAGGAGGAACACAGTTCTAGGGGATTTTGATTTTGTTTACTCTTAAGTCTCAGTTAAGTTCAGTTAGATGCTGCCTGACACTCAGGTTGTCCAGGAGCAGAATCCTGGTTCTTTTCCATGCCCCATCCCTGCCTGAGGGGTGCAGAGCTCGTGCTGGAGCAGCCTGGCAGGGAGCAGGGCAGGTCCCTCCGGCTTGGCGTGTGCTGAGGTCTGGGTGCCAATCACACCCGGCTCTCCTTGCGCGGGTCAGCCTGAGGGACAGCGGGAGCTGCTCCTGCTCTCAGGCGGCTTGGAGACCACGAGCGTTTCCATTCCTGCTGCTGTGGGGCTGGGGGGAGAGTCAGTGGCTGGGTCTGTGCTCGGGTGCTTTGGCCTCCTTGGCCGGCGCAGCTCAGCTCTGCCGCTGTGCTATTCCCTCCCTCCGTCCTGCAGAGCCGTGTCACTCCGGGGAGCTCTGCCAGGCGGTGGCTTGGCTCCAGCCACAGCCCTGCCAGGGCTGTCTGAGCTCACAGGGACCCTGCCGGGG
>VZTD01001450.1:196024-233955 GCA_013397725.1 Rhagologus leucostigma | reverse complement strand
CCCTGCCGGGGCAGCCACTCCATCCACAGCCCGTCCCCACGGCTGGTGGAGCGGCAGCACCGTACTGGGCTGGGAACCTGTGAGGAGCCTCAGCGGGAGATTGAAAGGCTTTTTTGTTGTTGTTTCTTTTTGGTTATTTATGGATTCATTGGGAGGGTGAGGCAAGGCCGGTCTTCCTGGGAGCAGCTGGAAGAATAATTTCTGACCTTTTTCTGGTCCCAGCTTGTGCCTGTTCTGCACTGGGACAACCACCAGCCTGCATGGCCTGACTTCTGTACTCAGCCTGCAGCTCTGCTCTTGTCAGGGTTCTCTGGACCAGGGCTGCTGGGTCCCTGCCATAACAGCAGGATGCGATGGGATGGATGTGACCTCTCACAGGAGCAGACAATCTCCTGACACTGCTGCAGGATCAGCAGCTGTGGGCACATTGCGCCCTGGGAGTGTCTCAAGGATGCTGTGCCAGGTTGTATTTTTCTTTCTCTGGTTCAGGGCTCTCTGTGCCTCTCAACAGATGCATGCTAAACAAGTGCAGGGGAGTGCTGCTTTTTACAGGAATATATATTTAGCTGTTTCCCCGCCTCGCTGCAGTCCAGTCACTGCAATAGCATGAGTTGTTCCCAGCTCACAACCCTGCGAAGCATCGCCGTGGATGACACCTCCATCCAGCACTGGCAATGATTCCAACCAGGTTCTGCAGCATCAAGAGGTTTTGGTGCTTCTAATTCCAACAGCAGCACATGCTGGACAGCTGCAGTGCCTGGGCTGGCTGTGGGAGCTGCCCTCGGCACGGCAGGATGCTGACAAGCCGTAACAAAGCTGTTTGTTCATTTGTTCTTAATTTTATAATGCCTCTTCTGGAATCCCTCTGCTTTGGTTGCACGAAGAATTGTGAAATTCAGGGCAAGAGGGAGGAAGTGCTGCAGCACCAGCCTCTCCTTCTTTCTTCTTGCCTACAGTGTTGTGGTTGGCTCCTTGGGAAATTCTTGGTGTTTGCCTGCTGCATTTGGCTTCTGTATCTGTCAGAAACCCCATTGTGGCTTCCTGGTTCTGCGTGACACTTGGCAAAGGTTAGAGAAGCTGGAGAGGTGCTCTGGAATTGCCCAGGGAAAGTTTACCAGCTGTTCCTAGACGTTTATTTTACCCAACCAAAAAAAGAAAAAAAAAAAAAGAAAAAAAAAATCCCCTTCCTTTCCTCTCATCTCCTGTCTGCCTGCCAGCACCTTGACCCATGCCCCAGGGGCAGGGACCAGAGCAGGCAGCTCCTGTACCTCTGGGGAGTCCCTAACAGTGAAATGAGTCCCAGACTCTGGCATGTTCCTACACCATTGCAGTGTTGGCCCCAAGAGCTTTTGGTGAGGAGTTTAAACCACAAAACCTCTCTTTGGATGGTCATGAGTGGTCATGGCCCAGCTTGGTACACCGCAGCAGCAGCTGGAGAGCTGTAAACCAGCCTTTTCTGGGGCAGATAGATTGCAAGCACACGGCTGAGTTTTGAGTCACCACTGAGCAGCAGGGGTAGCATCACTCTTGAGTAAAAGCAAAGGAAAAAGGCTTTGTTCAGTCTTTTACTTGGCTGAAGACTGATGGAAGAAAGTGAGATAAACTCTTACTGGGCTTTTGTGGAACTGGAAGTACATCCCTGTCCCTGCCCAGTACCTCCCATCATTTTCTGTTGCTTGATTTGGGAATGCAGAGCCTCATCCTGCGGAACTGCGTGCGAGCTGCAGCGCATTGCTCCTCTCCTCTCTCCGTGCCTGGGTAAGTGGGAGCTACATCTGCTCCTCACGCAGAACACTTCAGTGTACTGACTGTCAGCACAGAAAAACGGGGCACAGTGAGATGGCATGAGTGGTGCTGGGTGGTTCTCTTATCTGGAGCGAGATGAGGCATCAGTCAGAGAGAGGCTCACGTCTTGAGGAGTCGTCCATGCACTCATCTAAAGAACAACAGTTATGAGCTGAAGTGGCTTTTTGTATTGATTAAGATGTGCAGAGAGAAAATTGCCTGGTAGATCTCTGGATTTCAATTTTTTCGATAATTTGAAGTTTGGTCCATGAGGTAGAGGAGCTACCAAGCCCATCTCCTCAGCCTGGTGTCTGAAGGTCAGCGTGGCCCCCTCCTCTCCCGTGCATGGATCATAGCGGCAGTCAGGGGTGCAAACTTCTCACCTCTTCCTCTGTCACCTCCTTTTGCCGGTACTTTGTAGATAATAAAAACTTTAGAGATGTAAAAATTTTATTACATAATGTCCAGAGGGGTAAAACTGAGTTTTGCTCAGGCTCCTACTTATTAATAAGCATTTTCACATTTTACGTTCACAGCTTGCAGAAGTGCCTGATGTCTTGGCTGTAAAGTTTGAGGTGCTGCAGTGTGGCCACTTCGAGTGGCTGCTCATCAATTCATTCCCAAGTGGTGGAGCCTCCTGTGGTGGCTCGAACTGGGCACTCAGCCTCAGGAATTCTTTGAGTCAGCCAGGTGCTGAGATCTGCCCAATCCTTCAATCTGACCAGCCACAGGGTTTTCTCTTCCTGTTCATTTTCTCTTTGCTGTTAGCTTGTAAACCTGTTAATTCATATTGATTCCTTTAATTTCCAAAGGAAATTGCTACAAGGTTAAGGTAGTACTGACAGAGGCTGTTTCCTACGTGTTTTTAATCGGTGTTTAACCATTCTGAAAAATAGCGTTGGGGTGAAGTGGACTGTGCATGTAAAACAAACAAAAAAGGAACCAGTTAGCATTTTAATTGAGAATGTTGTGATTTTGCATGCTCAGAATCAGTTTTAACTTCTCCAAATCCATAATGCAAGGGTTTTATGCCTTGAAAGCCAAAACCCCTGTCTTTTTGCTCTCCTCTGGCAGCTTGCTGTGGGGCGCTGATCCTGGTGGGTGGTGGCACATCAATCCTCGGGCACTACAAGCTGAGGTGATGCACAGAGAGCCTGGAAGAAGCCCCCCAGCTGTCTCATGCCTCCACAAAGCTGTTTAAAAGCAAGCCCTCACAGCAAGAACTTAGTAGATAGGAAAAGAGTGTGAAGCTTGACAGGCTTTTAGTCTACGCTGAGTGGCTCTCCTTGCAGTCTGAGCAAAGAATTTGGACTCGGACTTAAGATTTCATTAAAGCAGTTGTTTGACAGAAACCTGGCGTAGCTGCATCCACCAGGCTGCCTGTGGAAAGCAGATTGGCTTTTGCTGGAAAAAAACCCTGACAAATTCCAGAAGCTACGAATTTGGCTTCTGGAAATGGTGTTTCTGGATGACATTAATTTCTTTTGTCTTTCTTGGGCTTGATGGTGCCTCACAAGGATGCAATTAGGCAGTGGTAGTGTTTGGTGTCTTTTGGGCCACGTTCACCTCTGGCTGGGGTTTCTTGTCTGTCATACCTCTCCAAAAAAGCCACAGCGGCTGTGCAGCGTCTGTGGGGCGTGCTCTGGAGTGCATCAGCCAGCCCAGCTGAGAGTCTTGGGAAAAAATAAACTGGAGACTCTGAATTTGGCTGGCCAGCACCTCCTCCACACAGCACGCTGAAGCCGTGCAGCCACAGTTTGATATTAAACTGCTTGAGCAGCTTCCCCTGTGGTGCATTTTGCTGTGAGCGAAAGGCTCTGAGTAGGTGGGACCAAGATAAAACTGCTCCAGTGGCTTCTTCTGGAACCTTCCTCGCTGGCGCCTGGGCAGAGCCCTTGTTTTCATGTGGGTGGTCAGGGAAGCAAACAAGTGCCTCCAATGGTGTTGGCAGTGCTTTGTCAGCCTCTGGACCTGCTGCCTCCCCAGTGAAGCCCAGTCCTTTCCTGTTTTGGGGGTGAATTTCCCCTTATTCTGTTGGAAATGTGGATTTCCTTAGCATTTTGTTTTGTTGCTGTGGTTTTTTGATTTGCCTCTAGGTTTTTGATGAGTACAAGGACTTTTCTGTTCTAATTGCCAAAAAATGACACGTTCCCTGTAACCAGCAGCCTGACAGACTTTAGGTGGGCTGTTAAAGCTTTTGGAGTTGATCCCGAAAGCTGTGCGTCTCTGCAGTTTAGGAATGATGCACTTACATTTTTCTAACAAACACAAGTGATATATTTGCTTATCTGCTACATTATCCCATCACCAGAAATGCAGTAAAATACCAGGGGGCTGTTACTACAGTCCTTTCTGGTCACAGAACTCCTTTTGGAGTCGAAGGTGGGTTTGGATGGAGGGTCCTGTGTTGGGTATGTGATGTCTGCCCTGGGTTATGTACACACATATTCACAGCTGGAAAAGTACATTTCAACTAAAACACAGCAACAGATATTTCTAAAGACCCTGAAGACATACTTAAATTAAGATCAGGTCAGCAGTCCACTGAAAATGGTGGCTGTTTTCATACAATCCCTGTAGGGTTTGAGGGTCTTCTGGATGGTCCTTGCCCTCCGATTGCTCTGAGATCCCACAGATCCCAGGACAAATTCCTGCTCCTGTATGAATTCATCAAAGCTGTGCTAGTGAAACTGGGGTTTAGCACCAGCAGCTTTTTATGGCAGGATTGCATCTAGTCCATGAGAGTGAATGTGGTCAAATCCCTGCTCAGCTTCTCTGTCTCGGTGAAGGGAGATGATGAACTCCTGGCTGCCCTAGTTGGGTTTTTGTTTTGGTTTCTTTTACTGGAGTTGTTCTGCTTTCTATAAATAACCACTGGAGCAGAAGCTGCAGCTGCTGGCCCTGGGCTGAGTTGCCCAAACTGTGGGCTGCTCTTGGTGTATCCTGGGTTTCGGGAAATCATTGCTGAAAGAACCTGGGTTTGTGACGATAAGGAAAGGGGAAGAATGTGTGAACTGTCAGGAAGCTGCTGGGAAGGTGGCACAGCTGGATTCCCGTGTGCTCTGGGAGTTGCTGCCGGAGCCACTCGTGGTCAGGGCCAGATGCTGAGAGAGGCCACCGAGAGCATTTTGTAGCTTCTCAGGGTACCCCTTTGGGCGTGGTGCCTGCTGGCTGCCCCGGGGGTGCCCTCTTGCACAAGAGCTCTGGAGACACTGCAGCACTGCCATGGGCAGGCGGTCCCTGCAGGGAAGCGTTCCCCCAGGAATGAGCCCCGCAGTGTGTCTGGTGTACGATCTGCATCCTGCAGCAGGAGCGTTTTCCCACTGCTGCACATGAATCTTAATTTATACTGTATTTAAACCCCCATTCTGGAAAGCTGACTCTCAGAGACTCGGAGCAGCTGC
Organism: Rhagologus leucostigma; assembly: GCA_013397725.1. Lineage (NCBI taxonomy): Eukaryota > Metazoa > Chordata > Aves > Passeriformes > Rhagologus > Rhagologus leucostigma. Next base: position 228,766 of record VZTD01001450.1, on the reverse strand, counting down.
AGCTCCTGCTGAAATCCACTGACGTCAGCTGGAGCTGAGGGTGGTGTGAATTTTCCTCCTCCCAGTTCGATCCGTAATCATCTCGTTGAAAAGGTCCAAGTTTGGCTTCAGTGATAACAAGCTGTCCGCAGCAGCTGACCAAGAAAAATTGCAAGAAGGATAGTAAATTCAAGTATTTGTGTTTATTTTATGATTGAATTTCGGCAGCTCTGCTGATTAGTGACAGCATTATGGAACAGGCATTTGGGTGCCACTTTTTGGGTCAGCAGGCTTCTGTGTTTGTGGATATCAGATCCAGAAGAGGCGTCCTGCTGGACCCAGAAGAGCCCCCTTGGATGCTGGTTGAGGTTTGAGCAACCCCATGGCAGGGAAGTCGGAATTAGATGACCTTTAAGGTCCCTTCCAAGGCTTTCTCTGATTGTACAAAGCACACCTGAACCTCCTGAGGATGGCTTGCACCCAGAGCAGAGCGTAGCACAGGGTGGCAGCAGAAGGGAGATGGGTGTTCATCTTCAGAGTTCACAGTCAAACTTGCAGATGTGTGTGTAACAGCTAAAGATCAGTCATGCAAGCAGGAGCAGAAGGGGAAAGGCAGACTTGGAGCATTGTTTCTATTACAGCAGAAGCTCTCAGCTGGGTTTTGGGGGCAGGGAAGCAGTGGTGCTCCCTGAGCCTTGGGGAGAAGGCTGGTGCCCCAGCCAAGGAGATGACACAATGGGCGGAACAAAATCGATGCAATTATTTCCCCCTTTATTGCCAGGAAACCAATCACAGCCACAGTTTTCCCTGGGTAGTGTCTTGCAGATCTATTGAATGTGCTTGCTGTACCTGCAGATGAATTTTCATACGCAGTGTTGGTCTGTTTATATTCTTTGAGCCTTTCTGGGATGTGTCTGCTGAAAAGATACCATTTAGTTTGCATAATCAGCAAAAAAGAAAAGGTGATTAAGCATATGAACAGTTTTCATTGGCAGAGAAGTTGATATGTTGAAGTGTGATGGTTTTACAAAACACACCCAGTGCTGGGGGATCTTTTACTGCCTTCAGTGTAGGCTGCTCCAAAATGTCTGCTGTGAAGCTGGGATAACACATGCCTTTATTTCTGTGTGTGATCTGCCTGCTTGGGCTATTTAGGGTTCTAGGGCAATTAAGAAATAAGTTCAGTTAAAAATGGTTTGAAGAAATTTCCAGCATACTCTAGATCAAAGTTACTTCATTGGTTCAAGCAGTCATGCCGAAATAAAATAGCAAAAAAAAAAAAAAGTTATAATCTTTGGGGTATTTTTTTCATTTTTGGAAATTGAGGTCTCGGTGTATAAATCATTGGTATCATTTCAGTGTTAAAAGTAAAGGACTTTTTAATCATATTTTCTGCCGTGCACCATAGATTACTTTCTTAAAGTTGGTAGCATGGGCTGTGAGTTCGGAAGAGCTTGGCCAGATGGGTTTTCAGCACCTTCTGCTTCTGTATTGATATCTTCGGGGCAATAATCTCTCTTTTGTATGTAGTTAGTTGGGTTTTTTCATTTACTGACCCTGTTCACTGAAGAATGTGGTCTGAGGAAATTAGGTTTAAAATGGTTCATATACCGAGGGAATTTTTTACAGAGGCTGATTGGGTGGGTGGGGACAGGCTGTTCTGCTAAATCTGTGCATTTTTTAAAAATAAGTTTCCAATAAAATTGGATGTACAAGGAAATTATTTATTGTTGTCCAACACTAAACAGAAGAAACCTTTGACTCCAGACTGTACAATGCAATTTTTGGAAGACTTCTAAATCACACTTGTATTTTGATGGAAGAATTAATGGTTCTGGCTTCTTTCTTAATGTACCTTGGACCATGTTTCCTTTTCTCTGTACTTTTTTTTTTTCCAGACTGCTGCGGGAACAGTGGATCAGAGCCAAATATGAACGAAAAGAGTTCATCCACAGTGAGAAGCAGGAGCCTTATTCTGCAGGTAGCGAAAGACACGTTTGGCAGATAAGTTTTTTGATGGCCAGCACCTTCCGTTTTCTTCCTCTCTGTTCGTGTGTTCTTTATGTTGATTATTGCCCGTATGTCATTCAGTAGGAGAAGTAAATGTGCTCTTCTGCGAAAGATCCCTCCCGGCATTCCCTGTATTTGATTTGGAATACTGGGAATTTTGATAACTGATGGAAACAAATCAGTTACCAAGAGTCTTTCTGTTGCCTTCCGCGGGCTGTTCACCAGGAGCAAGTCAGACCAAGCACCCGTGGGTTTGTTTCTGGGAGCAGGAGATGTGGAGCTGGATTGAAGTGGGGATAAAGGACGTTTGTGTCATTCAGGTGACTTTTGCTTTGGAAAGATGAAGTGGCACCGTTAGCCTGGTTTGGGTAGTGGTGGGTGTGTGCACCACCACCCCAATCTTGCCAAGTATCTGTTACTGTCTCTCCACAGTGCTCCAGGGTGACAGGGCCCTGCAAGGGGCTGGGATAGTAGAGCAGTGGGTTGAATGCTTTTCTTGCAGAAGGGTTTGAAGAGGAGACACAGAGCTCGACTGTGTTCGTGGTGTGGCTGCACCAGCGTGAAAGTGCATGAAATTGGCTGGGTATTTCTTTGCTATATGTAAGTGGCATTTAATTTATTCTGCATGTTAAGTAGTTGACACCAGCTATGTGCTTGGATGACTCTGGGATAATTTTATTAGCAAAGACCATGTTACAGATTAAAGGTTAAAATATTATTTTCACGATGCTTTTCAAGACTAATAATATGCAGGTAGCTCCAGCAGTTTGCTGTTATGAAAACCACAATTAAATTCTGATCTCGTATGTTCTCAGTTTATGTTTAGAGCATTTCAGCTCTGCTCTATTGTGTACATGAGGCGTACAGTGTGTGGGGAGTATCCATATTCATAGAGAGCATGTTAGGCGCATTTTTATTTTAGATTTTTAAAAAAGCTGTCTGCCGGAGTCGGACGTGTTCTAATAACAATAAATAGTTTTATTCCTTAGATAATTTTGGAATGTATCTGCCAGTGTGTGTATAATACTCACCCAAGAATAATGTTTCCAATCTCTACCGTGCAACTTCTGGGTATAAAAGCTGGGATTCAACCAAGTACTTGAGGAAAATGCATAATTTTAAGCACAGGATGAGTCCTTTCGACTCCAAGAAGAGTGTGTACCTGGTTAAAGTGAAGTAGGTGCTTCAGTGCTGTGTGGGAAGAAGGGCAGCATGTTCTGAGCTCTCTGAAAGATATTATGAGAAGAATTCAAAGGGGAGTTTATTTTAGCAGCGTATTTTGTAGGTGTTCTTCAGTAATGTGGCTGCATAATATTTAACTGCATGCTGAAGTGATAGGGTTTTCTCACCTCTCTTTGAAGTTCAAAAGCCATTAAATACAGAATAGAAGAGAAGAGGGTGAGCCATTTTCAGTGAGCAGTGCTCTGGGGAGGAGGAGGGGAAGGGAAGCAGGCTGGTGGGCATCATGTAAGTGGTGGAGGAGTGATTTTAGGTTGTGCATTGTCTTTGAGAATGGCACTATCCCTAAAACCCAGCGTAGCAGCCACGCAGATGACCTGTGCAACTGGGATGTCATTCATTGGTTCTTCTGGACGGCAAATTCAAGGGGAGCTTTGGCCGGGTGGCTCCTCCTTAGGGAGAGCAGGTTGATGTTACAACAAAACAAAGCTGGGGATGCACACACCAAACTCCCAGTGCCAGCTTTTCCCTTCTGCTGCACCATTGCAGCCCCGCAGTTGTAGCTGCCCGCCTGTCCTTCACCCTGTGCCTAAAAGTCCTCCTTTTTCCAGACTGTCCTGCAAATCAGTTGTTGATGCTGTTTTCAGCTCTTGGGCTGTTAGGCTGGCAGTTGGTTGTTTCCCGGGGCTGTGTCCTGAGAAGGGAGCCCAGGGCAAACCCTGTGTCTTGTAGGAAAGCAGCACACTGAACGTCGCACGCTCATTTGGGTTGTAAAAGACCCCTGAGGTCATCGAGTCCAACCATTAACCCAGCACTGCCAGGGCCACCACTAGGCCGTGTCCCCAGCAGAAACGTTCCCGTGTGTGTTGGACAGTTCTTGTACCATTCCAGAGGAATGTGGGTGTTGTGTCACTGTGCTGTTCGTGGTGCTGGGCCTCCTGTGCCTGTTCCTGCCGGGCTCAGCACGGCTGGGCTGGCAGAGGCTCTGGGCTGTTGCTTTCCGCTGTTGACCCGAACTGTCTGTGAACACACCGAGGTGGCACCGACACCAGGGCGCCCTCCTGCCCACCCCACATCCAGTTGTGTCTCACTGGAGTGTACCTGTATCTCTGTTTCTTCCTGGTGCTGTCTCAGACCGTTTTTCCTCACCCGCCCGAATTCCCTGGAGCGGTGTCAGGTTACCAGTTTCTAAGCATGAAACGTTTTGTTGCTAATAGAAATGTCAGTATCCATTTTCTCATGTTTGCTGGAAGATTTAATTCCATTTTCCAGTCCCAGGGGCTATTTTGCATTCTGATATTTGTTCAATAATTGCATGAAAAATAAGAAAAACGCCGTATTGGAATAGTTCTGAGCAGCGTCCTTTTCCAGGCAGCCTGATGAAACCCCGGTCAGAAATTCAGTGTCTTTCAGAATATCCTTTGGGGAGAGACTGTCTGGAGCCTGTAGAAGCCAAGCAGAAGCTATCACAGCTGAACTGCCGGACTCAGGAGAAATGAGCCTCGGGACAGGAGTGTCAGATGTGCAGGTCAGAGCTGAGAGAGTCGTGCGGGGAAGCCTGGCAGGAGGATGCAGCAAACTTCAGCTGCTGGGCAGGGGTATAGATAAGAGGCAGTGTGGGATGCAAAGGCAACAGCTGCCCCGAAGGGTCTTGCATATCCCCCAGACTGCTGGGAAACATCTGCCTCGTGAGACACAGAGGGATGCCAGGTAGCAGGATCAGAACTGGGAAACAAAGACACTTCCCACGTGCAGAAATCCCCAGTGTGGGCAGTGCTGAGCGTTGAAACCAGCTCTTGAGCCTGGGAAGAGCCATGGCTGTGGATCTGTGGGTCTTGGTTCAGTCCCTGAGATGTCCCCTCTTGGGGATGTGCTGCTGTACATCAGTCACAGCCACTTACCCTCGGTGGGAGATCGCGGTGGAAATTACTGTGAGGGAGATTTTAGAGTTCCTTGCTCCCCCAGGAAGCCTTGGAGCACAAGCCCATGTGCTATTCCCAGCTTTCAGCTCCTCCCCAATTAGTGTTTCAGACTCGGATGGTTCTGTTGTTAATCAGTATATCAGCACCATTGATTTTAGTGTGAGGAGTCAGTTTGAGTTCAGGTAGTGCAGCGAGATCAGTAAAACAGTGATTAAATGTTCCGGTGATCCACTATCGATTCTCAGATACACCCTCTTAGACATTTGAGCTCTTCATTCAGCTGCAGCATGAGCTAAATAATTTGTTTGCCCCAGCCAGACTTCATGAAACAAAACATTATTTACACCCCAGCAATCCCAATTAACACCATGGCCACATGCCTTTCTCTAGCAGTACAACAGCACAGAATGATACCAGTTTTGAGACTCTCACATTAACGTGTTTCAGGTTGGCTTTATCCCTTCTGGTAAATGAACTGGCAAAATTACTGTCAGTCTCCAGCTAATTGTCCCTTCTAACGGAGTTCAATGGGGCATGGGTGCTGAATTCTCCTTGAAATGGGATGGTTGTAATTGCCATCACAGTCTGGATCTGTATCTCAAGGCGATTGCGAGGCTTGATAAATTTTAAAAATATTTTGATCAGTTTTAAAAAGCTTGGACATTTTCCACTGCTGTTGATAGACAGCAGTTATGGCAATGCTTCCCAAAGGAAAGCTGAAAGTTAGCTCAGTTGGGTGCTTTTGATTTCTCTTAATCAAAGGGATTTATTTTGACCAAGGGAGACGTGGAGGAAGCAAAAGGGAACAGTATTTGCAGGGCTGGAGCCCTGTGATGGTATAAACTGGTCAAGGTGCAGCTGCTCTGATGCGTCTCAGGCTACAGAGGAGAGAATGGGAACGTGGCCAAGAGAGAGCAAAAGGGAATTGTTTGCTCTTTGAACTTTGACTTCACTGCTTTCATTCGTTGGTCACGGGAAGCTGGAACTCCTCAGCTGATAAAAATGGTCATAGGTCCCAGGAAAATGTTGGAGGAATCCAGATTTGCACCAGGTGAAGGTTTAAACCCTATGTTTCGGGGTGGAATTTGGAAGACTGGGATTATTTGACTGGTAGTCCCATAGATGGGTGGGATAACCTGTTGGGTTGCAGAGTGAGATAATGTGGTGTTACTGCAACCTGAGGCGGCCCGTGAGCTTCCACTGGAGCTGCTGAGAAAGCTGGAAGATACAGGTAAAATTTTGGGCATATGAGCAAAGTCAGTGATGATCGGGGCTTTAGGCTCGGTTGGATTGTGTTCCTGTATTTATGGCACTGTGGGCTGGATCATATTGTCACTATTCAGGTGAGCTGTGGTTTATTCAGGTAGCATTTCTCTGAAGGCTCCTATTTGCTTGTACTATCTTCTGTCAGCACCCTAAGGATTCCTTGGCTTATGTGTTGTTTCCTATTTGTCTGCAAATATGATGGCAAAATAAATTCTGAGACATAAAAGAACACCCTAAAATAGTAAAATCTGTTAATATGCACTTTCCATTCCATGAGGCTCTTGCATAATTTGGGCAGCAGTCTGAATTAATTTTCCCCTGCACTCACACAGTTGGGAGGAGCTCTGACTGCAAAGCACTGGAGAAAACACAGGGGACACAAAAACGTCCTTTCTCAGTGTGAGGAAGAGACCCTTCTTAGCTCAGTCTGACCTGCAGTGATGTAATGCAGTTTATTTCGGGCCTCATCAGACAAAACAGTGAGCAGTGTTGCAGTTAAAATCCAATTATTTTAACTGACAGACCTGATCCTCTGCTGTCTCTTACCCCATTTCCTCCAGCTAGCGGGGAGCTGTGGGTGTCAGAGCGGCACCAGCTCTGCCGTGTGTTTTCTCACAACCTCAGAAGCAAATTACAGGGCTGAGCAGCACCCGGAGAGCAAACCAGTGCTAATGGCAGCCTCGGAGGGCACGGGGTTTACTGCACATCAGACAGCCCAAGGCACTGAGCAAAGAAGTAAAGCGTCAGCTTGAGGGCTCCTGGTGCCCTGTGCTGAGCCCTGAACACATGAGGTCTTTAAGGAGCTGCTTGTGCAGAATGGGGTGTGAAGCCACACGAGAACCATCCCCTGCCTTTGCTTTGCAAGCACGTGCAGTGAAGCCCAGGGGTGGAGGCGACGTGGGGACAGGAGGTGTGGTGACGCTGTGTGGGTGGGAGGGTGGGTGGCTGGGGACAGGCAGGGTCTTCTGATCTGCGGGTGTTGGCAAGAAAGGAGGATGAGAGTGGAGAGGGCCCGCGGGCTCGGGGAAACAGGGCACCTTCTGTGCAGCCTGCAAGATTTTAATGCTGCAGACTGGTGGGGGTGAAGCCGTGGTGGGAAGTGGGCTGCTCCAGAGAGGTGTTTTCTCCAGAGTCCTGTCACACACCCAGGCTTACCTGTGCCAGGAAATCACTGCCCTGCTCGGGCTTGGCTGCAGCTCCCGTGCTGCAGGGAAGGACAGTGGAACCAGAAGAGAAAAGGGTGCTGGTGAGATGGTTTAAAGAGAGACCAAAGTCCCAGTTCAGGGTACTGTAGCAATGTCAGGGTTGTGGCAGCGGAGTGGCTCCCACGAGAGGTGCAAGAGAGGCAAAAGTGGGTTGTTGGGGTTTTTTCCCTATTTCTTGTGCTGGTTTATGCTGTCTGAAAGTCTTGATGTGGGACACTGCTCCCTCCCACTGGACCTGCTCTGTGGTCAGAGCATCACCCGTGTGGGTAGGGAGAAACCCTGTGGGAGTGGCTTCATAAGGGTGAGACAGCTGTTGTGTGAAACCAGCTCCTTGCAAGTGGGAAGAAGTGCCATAGGTGCTTCCAGTAGCATCCTTTAACTGCTGACAAGACACCAGACACGCATGTTAAATAAAAGAGTTGAACCAAAACTCTATTCTTGCTGAGGTGTTGTCAGCTGAATCGAGAGCTGCTTTTAGCAGTGGGAAGGATTTGAGCCAGCTCATGAGTGTGGTCAGGACGGCAGCCAGCTGCCATCTCAGCTTCTCTCATGCAGACCAGCAGGAAGATTTAGTTCACCGTTGTTTTTTGCCCAAGTGCAGCCCACATCCTTGGCTGATGTTCCTCTTTATATTTCCACCAACTGCAGGGCAGCTCTCCTGGCTTTTCCCTGGTGAAGGTCTGAGGGTGGTCAGGGTGGTGCTGTGCTAAGCGCTGTACAAACAGAGAGCAGGATGGGGGTATGGTTGGGTGTCAGATGGGAGCAGGCAGATGCCAGCCCCTCACAGAAGGAGAGGCAGTGCCCCACCATAAGGGTGGTTCTGCAAAACGCGGGGATGAGGATGATTTTTCAAGTGTGTAAATTATCCCGTTGCTTTATAAGCGAGAAAGACCGGAGTGTTCAGCAACTACAGGGAGCCACATCTGGCTGAAATTATCCAAGATGCTGAGAAGCCAGAGGGAGAGATGGATGAGCAATGCTCACATAAGCCTTGGTTCCTTAGGAAACAGAGCTCACAGGAGCCATAAGAGAAACCACGAGATAAAAGCAATCATGTCAAGGGTTATCAGCAGCATCTTGCCAGGCTTTGCCCAGGCACCGTGTGCTGTAGGAGAGCGCGGTGGTGCAGAGCAAGGTCACCTGCCCGGCTTGCATGGGGTGCACTGGGGTGTGCAGGAGCATCCCACTGCCTTCCAAGGGGTGGGTGGCATTTGCCTGGTTTGGGGTTGATGCGTGTGAAATAATCCTCCATCATTTCCATGCCGCGGCTGCCGGGGCGAGGGCAGCTGTACCTGGCCATGGTGCGGGGCAGGGCTCTGCCTCTCTTCTCTGGCCTGACGAGGTACAGAAATACTTCAGCATCCATTTTTTTTTTTTCCCCCTTAAACCTTTTCTCCCTTCCCCCAGTCCCTTATGAGCTTACAGCATCTCCTCGTGCTAAAAATAGCCTTTGGTGTGGGAGCGAAGCTGCCGTGGCTCCGCCTGCCCTTTGTTCGAGGGGCTGCGGCACCAACCCGGGGCAGCCCCCACGAGTGTCCGAGTGTCCGAGGCCGGAGCAGATCCACCAGCTCACATCACTGGCTTTGCAGTGGCAGCTCGGAGTGGTTTTAATTGAGCCATGAGCACTCTGTGAAACAAAATCAGTTTCTGATCCCCGCTACCTGCTCGGTGCTGGAGGCGGTGGCGGAGTCTCCGCGGAGCGACGGCGATGTTTGCGTTGATGTGCCCGAACCCGAGCCGTGGCCACGGAGGTATTTCTGGGGAGGGCAGTGAGGTTTGAAATGTCACTGTATAAACAGCAGCTCACATTAGACTCTGAATGCCACAGTAAAATCTGTAGTGCCACATAATGCTGCAAATTTATAAATGGCCTTTAAAGCCCTGGCTGCCTTACAAGTCCTTAGAGTGAGTAGTATCATGCAAATAAAGAGTTTATTTTCCCCTCATTCTGCTTTTTTGCTGGCATGTTTCCTCTAATGCCAGTGACTTGCCTCCTGATTTACACCATATATAGAAATGTAGAAAAAGCCTAATTATAACTGGCTCTTCTAACATTTTGTGAGTTGAACTTCTGAAAATACTGGCTGCCATCTTGATCCGAAGGTCTGAGTTTTTCAGAAGTTTCTGTGAGTGTAAGTCTCTATTTAACCTCGATGCAGATGTGGCTGATGGGCAAACAGAGCTGTCAAAAGCTTTAGCAGGCCTTGATCTTAGTCCGTAGAGAGGAATTTTCAATATAAAGAAATAAGTTAATTTATTTCTACTTAATAGACTCAAAAAGAAGTTGCCTCTTGGCTCCGACTGCTTTTTAATGTCACTGTTATCTGATGCTAGTTGTAAAATGGATTAAATTCTCTTCTGATGCTTGAAAGGCTCAAGTATTAGAGCAGGGCTTTGAGAGAAGCTCCATAATTTTCTGCTCTGCCCCTCGCTGATGGGAAGCGCTTGTTTCTGTGATTCAGGGCAGCAGCGTGCGTCGGGAAGATGCAGCTGTCATGGGATCCGTGGAGCATCCCTCACTGTGGGATGCTTCTTTGTGCTGTCTTAGCCCCTCTTCCCAATCCCTGTAAGAAGATTCCTCATAGACCTAGAGATGGAAATAAAAAAACAATAGCAGCGTGGTTAAAAAGCAGCAAAAATCAAGGTAGCTTGGTATTTTGTTGAGAATTCACGCTGGCTTATTGCGAAGCGGAGATTTGGGCATGGAGGGGGAGATGTTTCGTGGTAGGAAGTCAGGACACCAGTTCCCTGCAGCGCATGCTTGGTGTGCACGCTAGGATTGCATCACTGGTGCCTTCTGTTAAATCAGCCTTTCCAGTAAATTCCCAGCGACTCATTCCAGTATTTGGCTGAACCAAAGCACCAGGTTTGGCTCTTACTGGATTTCAGCAAAACTGTGTTACAAATCTCTGCCCTCGGTCCTGCCCTTGTCCTTCAGGGCTTGGCTGCAGGGTCCCAGAGCCTGGCTGCGTTTTCACTCTTCCCAGCTGACACCAGGAGCAGTTCCTCTGCTCGGCACTGACATTGTGCCCAGGGCAGCTGAAGGTGGGACTGATCTCTGAACAGGCTGGATTTGTGTCTGAATGAGGAGCCCAGGGCACAGGGATGCTGCACCTCTTTGGCATGGATCTCTGCCCTGTCTCAATGTCCCAGAGGATGAAGTGATTTGGCATCACAGCCAGGCAGGGACTGTACCAGGGAATTTGGCTTCTTGGCTGAGTTTTGCAGCCTGCTGTGAGCTTGGTGCTGTGCGGGTTCTGCTGATGCTTCTCTTTGTGGTTGCTGGAGCAGTGGGGACAGTGGCAGGGAGGGATGCAGGATGTCAGGCTGAGTGGCTCTGGCAGGGCTCTAGCTCTCTCCAAAAAGGATGCGGCCTCCACTATTTGCTTTTCAAGGGAGAATAAGAGTGTTGTAGCTTTTCAAGGGAGAATAAGAGTGTTTTAGCATTTCAAGGGCGCACAAGAACGTTACGTGCAGGTTGCATCCAGTGCTCTGGGTGCTGTACAGATGCTCCAAAAAAGCAGCCCCTGTCCAGAGGTTTCCATCAGAGGGCTGGGGCTGTGAGTGCCTGATGGAAATGACAAACCCTGCAGTTCTCCCAGCCCAGCACCAAGGTCAGTGGAGGCTGATGTGCTCTTGTCAGGAGTGGGTTAAAGCACGAGCATCCCTCCAGCGAGCAACCTTGCCTGGCACGGAAACCTCCTTCTCATGCTGCCGAGCCACAGAGAGGCTTCTGTTCTCCAGCACTGACATCAGCCGCCGGCCGGAACGTGAGTCACGCTGGGAGCCAGGCTCGGGGGGAGCTGCTCCCCCTCCCCACACTCTGGTGAAGCCCCTCTTGGTGGGTCTGAGCCCCCGCGCTCACTCCTCACCTGTGCAGCACCTGCCGTGTGTCAGGTGTGGGGTTTGCAGCCCCAGGAGCAGGGCATGGCCCCAGTGGGGGTGTGCAGAGTGTGGCATCCATGCCTTGGCACTTGTGCTGTGGAGTTTGGGTGCAGAAAAGAGGGATTAAGGCCTGGGTTGGGTTTTTTCTTTTCTTTTTTTCCCCAAAAACCTTTTGTCTAATAGGGAGGGAGAGTTTAAGATGAAAGGCTCTGGAGAAACGTTGAAATGGTTGAGGGAGGAAAGCCTACAGAAAAGTGTGTTCAGCTGAAGCAGATGGGACCCCATTGCTGATGCTCAGTCTCCTTTTCATGTCTTCCCAGTATAATCCTTTATGCATTTAACATTACACAACTCCATGTCAGGACTTGCTCCAAGAAACCTTTCCCCATCCTCTCCTTGGAGGTTTGAGGGAAATGCAGTCATTGCTTTAAAACAAATGACTGCTTCTTCTGCCTTGGTGTGCCCTGGCACTGCTGCCGTGGGAAGTGGATGGGAGCTGATGCTTTGCAGGTCACTTCTGCTCTCTGCAGCCTCACCCGGAGCAGAGCAAAAACTCACAGAGCGAGTGAACAAATATTGAGCCAAATTGCCTTGGAAGGAAATGGATCCATTTGAAAAAACCCACTGGAGAAACCAGGAGCAGATCTAAGCCCCAGCCAGACCGACAGCATCCACCGCAGCATCCTCAGTGGGTCCAGGCAGGGCTGGGGAGGGACGGGCTCTCCCGGAGAGCTGCCTGTGGTGGGTCCCGCTCAGCCTCGCTCCGTGTCGGCAGCTTCACAATACAAATGGTGTAAACATCAAACAGGACTTTGCTGCAGCAAAGATGAGGCACATCAAAGGGCTGTTTAATGAACTAAACTCAGGAGGAGTGATGCAAGGGGAGATCACAGCGTGGTTTATCTTACTATTATTTTTTCTTGTGCAAGGGGAGCAGGCCTGTGACAGGGACCCGCGCGTGGCATCGCTCCCATGCCGGGATGCGCTGACATTCCCGCAGGACTGGCATCGTATGACCGGGAGCTGGAGAAGCCTTTCAGTGCCTTTCAGGAGCTGTTTGGAAGTGCTGATTCAGGTTTGGTACAAACCCCTCCGAAAGAGTACTGCCGCCTCCTGGGGCTCCGTGGGAATCAAAGGAAGATGCTGCACCACTTCCCAGCCTTGCTGAGGAGACACCGCACAAAGTCGCCACCAGAAGGCAAAGGAGAGGGCTCCAAATGCAAAAGCTTGTCTTTTAGAGTTAAATTTGGTGCATTTTTATTTTTTCTGTCTCTCTGAGCTATGGCAAGAGGCCAGTGACTGCTGTTATGCTTTCCAGGAAATCCATGAACATTGCAGTGACAAAGTGATGGGGCGGTGATGGATCTTACAGATAGCTGCTGTAGGAAGGAAAACATCTAGCAAAGAGAAATACTCTGATGTCTTCAACTCCCCTGAAGCAGAAAAGCATTTAGGCAGCCAAAAATTGCAGGTGAGGACCTGTGGGTCTGAACTTAGAAGAGGAGGAGCAGCAGCCGGCCAAGCAAGGCGTTGGCAGCCGGCTCTGGGAAGGGGGTAGCACCACTGCGAGCTAAAGCTGGATGCTGACAGCTAGTTTAGGATCCAGCTGTAATTTTTACAGCTGGTTCTGTCAAGCTGCCTTCAGCACAGCTCTGATCCAAGCTTCTATAATTAGCCAAGGAGCAGCAGCTCTCGTGCAAGAAGCAAGGCAGCAGCGACGCTCGATGCAGGGGAAGCAGAGCAGCGTGGGAGTGAGCCTTGCTGAAAGGGGTAAGGGCTGCCCCATGAAATTTTAAATAGTTGGGGGTTGGTCTTTTTTTCTGCTCCATCTAAGGACTTTGTGCAAAATGTTTCATCAGGGTTTTTTTCCCCCCTCTCGAAAGAGCACACCTAAAAAATGTTGTTTCATTTCATGTCATCCTTAACAGAAATATTTACATTTATCAGCTCAAATCAAAAGCACTGAATTTGTGGTCAGTTTGAGGTCGGTTGAGTTTGCTGAACTAGTGCAGTTTCTCGTGGGGGAGGTGGTCTGAGCCCCTCCTGCCCCTGGCAGCTGAATGTGCTGCCTGTGTTTTGGGGTGTGCTCTGGCTGCTCCCTGGGGATGCCCTGAGCTGTTCCTAGGAGAGTCAGTCCACCTGCTGGGGATAGACTGTAAGATCAATAAATGTGTGAAATGCCCCTGTTATAATTATCATGGCTCCTGTCCTTGAGCTTCCCCTATTTGAGGTCAACCAACTTGAAATACTGTATTTTGATATTGCTCAGGCTGCCTGCTCCTGTAACCTTGAGTTTTTGCAGTCAATAAATGGACCTATACCAATTGGAGAGAGCTGAAGAGAAGTGTAAGGCTCTGTTCTCCATGTCTTGGATGATAAACGTTTAAGGAAAGAATAGGAGAGCCGTCCCTTTGTATTCCCTGTGCTTTATGAGGGTAATTCTTGATGCCCCAGGTCTGGTGTTTCTCAGTGGTTTTGTACTGTGCACATTCACGTTCCCTGAGTAATGACACAGGACCAAAAGGCTGGGGCATCTTTCGTCCACTAATGAGAAGGGAGTGACTAGGAAGCAATAGGATAACAAAGAACATGGAAAAGGCTGTTTTCATGGCAACTTGTGGTAGCTTAATTAAATTTCTACTAAAGAAAGATCCGTTTTACTTTGGAGACCTGCGCGGGGTTGGGCGGTTTCTGTCTCTCACCAGATAAAGAACATTCTCCAGGGTGAGGTCATGTCTTTTTCTGGAGTTTGCCAGAGATGTGGCTGAGTTAGATCAGCCTCCACTCAGAAGCACGAGCATTTGCTGATGCTTCTTACCAGCACCAGCCCGCATCCACCTGCATTTTCCCCCTGTAGCGAGCTCACACGAGTTTTCACCTTGAAATCGCCGGTGCAGCAGGGAAGGCTGCAGCACAGGAGTTGTCCACACCCCACTTCTCAGATGCTTACACTGAAATGGGACAGGGAGGTGCCTCCCCAGCTGGGTAAATGGGACTGGTTTTATAAACGCTGCTGCTGCTGAGGTGCAGACACAGCAGCCGCCTCCAGTTTCATATCCAGGGCAGCCCCTGAGGGATGTGGTTATGTGGCACGGCACCAACAAACGCCATATCCCCAAAATACCTAAGAGACAATGAGGCTGCTCGGCAGGGAGTGAATTTCAAACTCTCACGCATTGCAGAGGGTGGAAGAAAAAATTTTAGCCTAGCCAAGTCAGTGGGAATTTTGGTCGATGATTTATTGGTACAGAATTCAGCCTTGATTTATATAATTCCAGGAGTTCATTAAGTGGGATTATGCTGCTCCAGGGAATGGGAGGTGATAGTTTTAGAAACACCAAGGTGTGCAAATGTCCTTGTGCAACCCGGAGGTTGCGGCTGCGCTGCCAAATGCTCCTCCCTTGATAGCACAGCTGCCAGAGCATCGTGTACCAGCTGATTTCTGGGACAGCTGGAAGACCAGCAGCCAGGGCAGGAAACGAGTCCTAAATTAAAAAATTCTACTTTCCTATGTGAAGTTTTCACTGTAAATGCATTGAACACTCAGTAAAAGACATTCAGGAGCCATTAGCAGCACTGCAGCAGATCCGCTCGAAGCCATTTGGATTTCTCTTCAAAGCAGAAAAAGAGGAGCGTTACGTGCATGTGAGAATGGGTTTCCATGATTTATGATTGTATGGAAATGCTGCCTATGTGGGGGAATGCTTTATTCCAGGATGCCCCAGAACAGAGAGTCCTAAACCCATCTAAAGTCTGTGGTGAACTTCTCTGCTGACTTCTCTACAGCTCTGTTGGAGGCTTAAATTCATCTCACCCTTGCTTGGATTGATCTGTGTGAGCAGCTGCCTAGGCTGAGGTTTTATTTATTGGTGTGGGGAACAGACCCATCTAAGGCTCTTCAGGCTCGGAGACTGTTTTAGCCTGATCCCGTAGGTGTGGTTTGAGGATGCCTGGGTAAAACCCACACCTTCAGGTGGCTCCTGGTGCTTTGCAGGTGTTTTGAGCTGAAGCCCCAGCAGCTGTAGGTTGGTGAGGAGGGTGTCAAGGTTCCTTGTCCTGTTTCAGGGTCTCACCTCTTTGCTTCCTGCGTGTTGCAGGTGGGGCTGCAGGTGGGCTCTCCCTCTCCTTGCAGAGGTCCAGGCAGGACCAGCTCTGTGTGGGCATCCCTGGGCAGGGGTGCTCACGGTGTGGGACGGTGGCAGCGGCTCCTCCAGGTGCAGGGGGGGACGGCTGCAGGACATCTTCCTGTGCGGCTTCTGTGCAGTAACTCACAGCCTCGCCGTGGCTGCAGCGAGGATTTTTTGGAGTGTTTGTGTCTTGCCCAAGGAGGATCCTTGCCTTGTGGTTTGGGAGTGGTTTGGCTGTCAGAATTCAGCTCCTGAAGTGAGCTGCTGCAGGATGTTATTGTGAGTTAGTACCGCGTGCCTGCCCTTAAACGCTTTCTCACCCGGCTTTCCAGCTAAATCAGGCTTTGAGTGCACTCGGTGCTGGTAAATGGGATGAACATCACACTGGGAACCTCCCAGCTTTCATCTGCCTTTTGTTACAAAAGACTGGCTTCAAAAGATCAAAACCTGAAGGTTATTTACCTGGAACAGGGTTTTTTTTTCTCCAAGCAGCCAGCAGCTCCCAGGTGGGTATTGCGGGGATGCCACTCGAAGAGGAAGCATTTGATTTCCAAGTAAAATTAGATTCCACGTTCAATTCTCAGCAATATAAGTGCAAGGCTTCCAGTAAAGGCATTTTCTGTAGCAAGGGCTTGTAACGTCTCCCAGCAGATACGATCGAGTTGTGCTGCATCAGCCAGCTGTGATTTTATCTTTAATATGTAAACACTTGCTCAATAATTAAGTTACCACGGAAGTTGTACTGTATCGATGGTCAATTAGAAGATAAACTGATAAAAGGGAGGATGTGGCTGTCTCCTTTATCAAACCTGATATGCCTGCAGCAGTCAGGTGAAGACTTGGGAATTGTATAATTTGGTGTTTTCCCCTGATACTTGTTCCCACGCAGCGTTTTCAGAGGGGGCGAGTGCTCACTGGGAGATCAATATCGCTCTGCCAAAAGAAGTTTTCTCTCTGGTGAGTGTCCTTTGCACCACCTTACCCTGCAGTTGCTTGCCCAGTGGCTGTCACTCCCCTGCTGCCATGGTTTCCCGGTTTTTATCCCACTGATGGCTCTGCAGAGGCACCTGTGTGTTGTTCCTGCTGCGCTCAGGCGGCACAAGGGGCGAGGTGATCCCACCTGAGATACCTCCCAGGAGTATGAATGGCTGTGCTGATGCCTTTGTCACCTGAGAGCTGCTCCGTGGGGAATCACAACATGTGATTAAAGAAACCAGTTAAAAACAGCTTAGGAAGCTGGATTAGGTACATGATCTCTTCCTATGGCTCCTTTTAGCTGACAACCCGGTGAAAGAAGGGGGGGTCTGGATTACACGGAGGAACATCAGACTTGACAGGAGTGTTTTCTGACTGTTCGGCTTAGTGGTGTCATGTACAATTTTAATCAGATTTAAATAGTGGCAAACATCACAGGCTTAATGGATTTCAGCTTTATTATTGGGGCTTTGCTTAAAAGCAATTTGGATTTTCAGCTGTGAGCCACCAATGCAAGTGTATTCACGATTAACTGGGACTGGAAACCCAGGGACCGACCTGGCATTTAAATGCCACATGCTTGTGTGTGGGGACAGACCTCTTCTTCTTTCTGTCAGCCTCAGGATCTCGATGTGCAGTTGAGATCAGCCCCGTGATCTTTGCATAGAGATGGTGCATTCGGCTCCATTTTCCATACTGATCTGAGCAGCTGGGGAGCACCTGTTCCATTACAAGATCAAGATGAAGCAAGAGGACAATGTCTTTTTGCAGTGATCTGGAGAACTGGTTTTCCATGCTCGGCTTCAGCCTGGAAGCTGTTCCTCACGTGATCTAAGATGGTCTCTGTCCTCTGCTTTAGGTGTCGTGGGTTGCTCTTCTTGACGTTCCCCTGGTGAGGCTTTGTCTTGTCTCGGCCGTGCCAGTTTGGGGTGATTTGTCTCTAGAGGAAAAACAATCCCTGAGGATGCTGACACCTGTATTTCTATAGAGACGTGGTCCTGCCTCCAAACTGAGTCTTTTGGGGTGGTTTTTCTTACACTGTGGGAGAAAATGCTGTGGAAGAAATCAATATTGAAGGTGTTTTTTAAAAACAGTTTTGACTTTGCTCAGAGCACTGGATCTGACTATCAGAGGCAAGTTAACATTTCAGGACCCTGTTGGTCATTGAGGGCTGGTCAACTGCTTGGTGCTCCGGGCCCTGCATGAGCAGAAAAAGTAGGAAAAAGGGAACATCAGTCATTGCAAGTTCCCCTTTTATCAGTAAAAGGAAGTGGTTCCTACTCCCTTGTGTTTTCTGTGCCACCTCACACCACCGACCTGAGGTTTCATCTACTTCCAGCTCTGAGCTGAGCATTAGTGAGGACGTTTTCCCTTAGAAGGCCAAGGAGATGTCTGAACAATGTTATCTGAATCATCCACTAAATCCTGGCTTTCTGTCTGCTGTAGCCATTCAAGCGCTAATTGCCTTTGATTAAGTCAATCGTTTGCAGACTGAGTGGGTTAATTGGGTATTGTGGAAGCAATCAATCTCATCGGCTGCTTGCATCCATAGCTGAGGCGACAATGCAGTGGGACAATAATTGTTTTATGAGCTCCTGGAAGGCAGCAGAGGCAGACTGGATGACAACGGGAAACCCTTCTCTGCAGAATGGCCTTTAGGAAAGGTAATTTGGATGCTCAGTGCTCGTTAAAAGAGGACTGATTGATTAGGAGCTGGGAAATTTTGCGCCTCTAAAACCGTGTGTGCACGAGAAAATGGTTGGTGTGGGTGTGAGGGTGCTGCACTTGGGTGTTCTCGGGCTCTTTTGCCTGGCTGGGTGAGATGTGAAGAGGATGTGATGTCTTAACCGGGGAGAAGGAGTTGTGTTCAGGGAGGTGAAGGGGGATCATTCCCTTCTCAGCCTGTGAGAGCTGAGACATGCCAGGCACCCACCTTGTGTTAGGGACACCAAGCACTGACTGTCCAGGCATCCTGGGGGCAGAGACTGGGCTGCACGATCACTGAACACGTCCTCGTTTGCTGCTTGCTGAGGCTGTAGTTTCCGGAGAGCTAAACTGTGCAGGGGCAGCAGCAGCTCCTGGTGGCTCCTCACCTGGTCAGTGCAGGAGGACTCCCAGGGGGGAAGGATTCCCATCTCATCATCAAACCTCCCAGGTCCCTCCTGCCATGGGGATGCTGACGCATCTCCAGCACGGCTGTATCTGCACTGCTCGACGTGGGACCAGCAGGAAATGTGTTATCCAGAGATGGCTGCAGAACTGTTGCAGGGAAGTTGTGAGCTCCTCAGCACAGCTGCAAACAGGCAAAAAAACCAGGCAAAAAAAGCAGTCTTGCTGGTGCTGTGCAGGGGAGCAGGGTGTGAGCTCTGAGAGATTTGACCAACCTGGACCCTGCTTGCATCTGGAGGATCTGGACAAAGAGATGTGCTTTCACTGCATGAGAAAACATAATATTCCTTGGTTTATGACTTTTATTGGAATGCAAATTCTTAAAAGATGCAAATTGAAGTCATTGAAATGTCTTGCTTTGATGGTGGCTGAATGCTACAACTTAGAGCAGTCAAACCAAGCCATTTACACTGAGTGGCCAAACAAGAGGTGCACGGTTGTTTTTGCAGCCCTATTCAAAGTCCAGGCTGTAGGGAAAATATAGAATACGCCACCTTCTCCATCCAAGCCTCTGGCTGTGGACAGTGGGGTTTATTTCAGAGGGAATGTCCTTCAGACTCTTTGTTTAAAAAGGAGTTTGTAATGCTGGGGTCAGAGGTGATGTGGGATGTCAGGGATTCAGCACTCAGCTGCTCCAGATAATTACGCAGTTCCTTAACCTCTCAGAAAAGGTGGGCGCACCACGTCCAGTGAGTGGCTATCCCGTTCTGCCTTAATTAACATCTTACAGTGCTAATAGAGCAGGCTCCTCAGCTCTGACACACAGAGGAGTGGCGACGTACACCCTGCAATTTCAGCAGCAAAGTGAGGGAGTTGTATTTGAGTCTTCTCCAAAGCTCTGAATTGGGGTCAATGCACTTTAACTGCTGAGAGGAAGGAAAACTGGCTTCTGTGGGAGGAGGTGCCCTGCCTGAACTCTAGGAAAATGAGATTCTCTTGGATTACATGCACAAGTACATTTCTTCCTCCTGTTCGACCCCTCATGCTTTGTCTTGCAGTGAGACAAGAAGGCGATAAACCACACAGTGATGCATTTGCGTGGTGTTGGATACACTCAGGTTTCTCCTAAAAGCCTGGGACCAGACCTGGTTTTACCACAGCCCTTGAAACATCATGGGAGCAAGCAGTTTTGATACCTCTTTCCAGGTGAAAATGTGAAATAAGGAGCCAAAGAAACCGAAGATCAGACGCGGTTTTAATTCCCAGTTTATAATGCCTTACTTAGGATGACAGAAGGAAAAGTCCATGCATGTTGTTTTTTGCAAGCCGGTGGATCTGATTGTCCTCCTTGCAGGAGGGAATTTTCTTCTCTGAGAACAAAGGCTAAAACTGGACAAGTGATTTTGGGTACTTCCTGTAATCTGTGTTCTCAGAGACCAAATTCCCCATCATTAACTGAGCTCTGTAACAGCTCTCTGAGGTGGGGAAGTAGCAATATCCCTCTTCTTCAAAATGGGGAACTTGAACCAAATGCTGGTAGAAGTCAGATGGAAAGATGGTGGCTACAAGAGGCATTCTTGATATAAAATCCTCTCTCTTGCTTCCTCTGCAGCCTCTCAGGCAGGGGAAGGCTGGGCTACACTGGAGCACCCAGTGGGTGCTGCCAGTTTTATGTGCCTGGCTTGGATGACCTCCAGCCACCAGCCCACCTGAGCTGGCACAAGGCCACGCACGATCTTCTCTTCAGTCAGCCAAGGTGGTCATCCTGTTCTCCTTGCCCTCAGAGTTTTAGCTGTGGGGATGAAGTGGGTGTGGAAGTGACAGTTCCTCATTTCACCTTGGAAGCCGAGTAACGGGTCAGAAGTACCCATTTGGGCTGTGTGGTTTCAGGTCGTGTCGTGTGACATTTGCTGGCTAACTTTGACACAACTGCTTGGTGGGGCTTTTGCAGGTGTCACAGGTTTGTGCCAGAGCAGCCTGTAGAAGCAAGTGATTGATTTTGCTCCTTGGCAGGTGGCAGAAGTGATGCAGGAAACGTGACAGTGTGACAGCAGCGATGTCAGCAACGTGAGAGTGGAATTTCTTTAGCAGGTCTTCCCCAGCTAGTGCTTCCTACACTCGTGGTTAGGTGCTGGTGATCAGTGCGATGGTGGCAGGTGGTTGCACCCCTCGTTCTGTGCTTGGGAGAGGGATGGTGACACGATGGTGACACGATGCTGCGTGGTCCAACACCAGCAGTCAGCAGGTGTTGTAGGGCTTGTGGTTGTTCAGCTTCTGCATAAGCAGAACAGCCCTCACAGAACGGTTTGAGTTGGAAGGGACCTTAAAGATCATCCCATTTCACCCTGCCATGGGCAGGGACACCTTCCACTATCCCAGCCTGCTCCAAGCCCCATCCAACCTGGCTTTGCACCCTTCCAGGGATGGGATAGTCAGAGCTTCTCTGGGCACCCTCACCAGGGCCTCACCACCCCCGGAGATCCGAATGTGACTGGGTACCTCTAAATACGAAGCTGTTGCTAAGATAGTGCAGCACATGAGACAAGGAAGAGAGGGTTCATTTTCTGTCTCCAAGGCCCTCCAGTGTGAGATCTGTTCCCCGTTCAGCCTCCTGCAGTTTTGTTTCTCAGCACCTTCTCTGGCTGTTTTCACAGCCCTTTAGATCAGGACTTTGAGGACACGTCTTGCTGACACACAGTTTGCCTGGGGAACCTGTGTGGGTTCACGTTGGGTTCAAGTCCCGTTCGCGGTGGTTTGCACTGATGGGTGTTGACAGGGGTGCAGGCAGCAGGTTTGGGCAGAGCAGAGGAGCAGCTCCCGAGGATGCAGCCCTGAAGGGAAGAAAAAAGAAAAAGAAAAGAAGCAAGCAAATATCTGTACCAAAGTACACTGAAACCAGCAGCTGGCTTTGTCAGAGCAGCCAGGAGCTCTTTTGCTGAGGTGACTGGCCTGGGAAGAGCCAACATGTGAGCCACAGAATGGGATAACACTTGGTTGTGTTGGGTTTTTGTAATTCTTCCTTGAAGTGGAATTTGGATCCTGTGTTTTGATACAAGAAGTTGGAAAGAGAAGATCAAGATGATGAAATATCCTGTGTAAGAGGGCAGGGCAAACTGGGTTTCCAGGCTGACTTTGACTCTGGCTCAGAGCCTTGTCCTGGGCAGCTCAGCAAATCTCTCTGGGCTTCCCTCTCTTCATGTACAGCCATGATGGTGCCCACCTGCCAGGGTTAAGTGTTAGCTGGACTTTACAGATTTGCAATGATTTGAGATCATCTTTGGGGAAGCGCAGAGTAATTTTATTCTTCATCCCTTAAGTGCTAAAAAAATGGTGTTGTGGAGGGGAGCAAGTGTAATCAGGAATGCCTGCAGCATCCTTCACCAATCCTGTGTTTGTAATGGGTGAATGAATGGATGAGACCCACAGCCAGGAGCTGCTCCAAGGTGGGGCCGCCAAGAGATGAGCTCGGTGTGCTCGGTGTGCTCCGCTGAGCTGAGCGAAGCCCGGGTGGGGATTCCTGAATGAAAAGATGGGCTTTCCTCCTGCGTCACCCCACGTTTGTATTTGGAGATATCGCTGTCCTGTTGTTTGATGTCCTTTCCTCCAAGCCAACTCTCTCCAGCCCCCTACGAGACGTCAGTGTTCCTCAAATGCCGGGCACAGAGAGGCTCTGAAACCCTCTCTGCTGTTCAGTGGAGTGAACAGCAGTAGCTTTTGAAGTACTCGCCTGCTGCTCCAACTGGCTTGGCCTTAAAACCCAGCACCTTTCAGGAACAGAAACCACTTGTCCTTGGTTTCCAAACCGCACGCTCTGAGGAAAAGCTGCTTCACGTGTTGCCCTTCAGGGGAGCAGTCGGCCGTCGCCAGCCGTCAGAGCCCCGGCAGCATCTCTGCCTCACGCGAGGCGAATCTGCCGCGTTAAAACCGTATGGGCTGGGCATCACCTCCTGCCTGTCTGCCTCCTGCCACAGAGACACTGTTCCTGTTCAGCTCCGTCCTCTGCAGCTGCCACAGGGTACGGAGGGGGCTGCTGAGAGAGCCTGGCAGGGAGCAGCACCTGACTCTGCCTCAGTCAGAGCTGTGGTTCCCCGGCAGTTCTGCCCTGCTGGGGTTACAAGCACAGCAGCCTGGGCTGTTCCTGCACTGCTGTTGGATGCAGCTGCCCTTGGCTGGGCTTTGGTGGCTTCCTTGGCTGCTTAGCCTTGCTCAGGCTTCGGGTGATCCTGCTCCCTGTGGGCTCTTCTCTTTCTGACGCTGCAAGCACCCTCCAAAGGGGCTTTTTGCTAGCAAAGTTCCTAGCAAGCCCAGAGCGGGATGGGGTTGAATTGATGGACTGAATGAGCTGGGTCTGCTCCTGGCTTTGGGGAAGATTCTCCCAAGCTGGATGGGTGGACCAGAGAAAAAATTTTAGCCTCGTTATTCCCGTGATGTATCCAGCGTTGGTCCCCTGGGACACGGGACTGGTGCACACGGGTAATGATGCTCCGGTGGGGTGGAGCATTTCTTTTGCACTGGAGAGAGCTCAGAGGTGGAAGGATTAGGTGGACAGTGGTGTGCAATCCCCCAGTGCTGGCTGTGGGTTTGGACCATCCATCTGCATCTCCGGGCGGTGACGGGGCGGGTTTGTGGGAATGCAGGCAGTGGGAGCTGCTGGATCTCACGGGGGCAGAGGTGCTCGCTGTGCCTGTGCTGGCTCACCCCAGGACTGAGCTGCAAAAATGCACGAGGCGTGCCCCGCAGGCAGTCACTCCTTGGGCGGCAGATTGGAGCTGTCTGAAGCACAGGCTGTTGGAAAAGAACGAGAGCAGAGTGAGAAGGGCAGATCTGAAGGAGAAGGCCTGTCTCTTTCATGTCTTCAGCAAAACAGCCACACGCGAAGCACGCTTTGCTTAGTTCCGAAGTCTTAGTTCTTTTCTTTACCCTAGCTCTCTTTTTAAATACAGCACTTTGTCCCTGGTTCTCAGTCGTTCCTTTCTGCTGCAGGGTACCGAGAAGGATTTCTGTGGAAGAGAGGACGCGACAACGGGCAATTCTTAAGCCGAAAATTCGTGTTATCGGAGAGGGAAGGTGCTCTGAAGTACTTCAACAAAAACGACGTGAGTACCTGGGGTTGCTGCGTGCAGACGGGATCACAGCTGTGAGAGCATCCTGGAACACATAATTCCCAGGGCACCAGTTTGTTTATACAGTTTCCATAAGCCTTGAGTCCCCAGTTGCTCCAGGACAAGAGCACCAGGCTCAGCTCACCCTTCCTTTAGTAGGGTTTGCTCTTGCTCCACCACCATGGTCATGGAGAGGTGCCCCACTGGCCAGTTCACACGTTCCTGCTCTGTTACCCTTTCAAGTCCATAGGGCTTTTCTCAAACCACCAGAAAAGGAGTTTTTCTCAGCTCTGGCTCTGCATCATCCAGCTAACAGGGGTGGTGAAGGTGTCGCCACCTCACAGTGGTCGCTGGGGTCTGTATCCTCCCTTGCATGGCATGGCATGCAATCCAGAGGGAAAGCTCCCTGGTTTTCTGTTCCAGTGTCAAGCAGTGTGGAAGTATTTGTCTTTCCCCCCCAGAACATGTTTCATTATTGTGAGAAATGGAGCTATTGCTGTGAAAATTGCATTTGTGATGAATGGATGGACACTCCGCTGTTCTGCACCGTGTACTGGAGGCAGCCAAGGTGTTTTCTCTGACCTTTGAGTTTCCCCTGGCCATCAGAGCTGAGAGCAGCCCAGGCCCAGCCACCTGCCAGTTTTCCCAAGCGGCTGGTGCAGTCGTGGTGTCGTGATGAGCCAGAGGAGGGGAACATCCATCCTCACTTCTCCATGGCTTTGATGGCACCATCTTCCCCTTCCACTTGGTTTGTTATGGTGCAGCTGCAGCTCATGGAGAGGAGAGAGCCAGTCCTTGCTGAGGGAGAAGTGAAAGTCCCAGCAGTTCCATTCGGTCACTCTTGACTGCTCTGAGAGTTTGAAGCTGCTTTGCTTCGTTGCTGACCACAGCTGTGGTGGGAATGGTGCTGTCTAGACATCCTCTCTGCTGGGATTTCCCCGCCATGGTCACCCACCAGGGCCGTGTGTCCGCAGCAAGTCCCCAAGTTCCCAAAGCAGCCCTGACACCTCTGCCAGCTCAGGACTTCTGCAGGGTGCTGGAGACCACCCCACAGCCTTCTGCTGGGCCCTGGCCCTGCTCTGAAACTGGTGTTACCGAGGGGCTGGTCTGTATTTGTTGGGATGTTTTATTCACAGTAGCTGGTTCTCCTCTCAGTGCGGTCCTGGAGGGGTGGTCGACTTCTAGAGACACTTTGTGGGAAGATGAGCAGCACCACAGTGCTGCCAGAGGGTGCAGGTGGGGTTGGTGCCGGGGAGGGCCTGGGCCAGGCTCCCCGTTGGGCGAACCCACCCTAGAGATGGGCTGTAAGGATTATATTTGTCCCTCTGAAAAGAAAGCTCCCGGTTCAGAAGGCAAGGGGAGGAGCAGAGTCAGCGGCCAGTGGCTCATGTGAGAGGATGGGACAGATGGGGACATGGACATGGTGCTCCCCAGCTCAGCACCCAGGTCTGATTTTGGCAAGAGGGATAATCCTCCGTTTTTTGGGACAAAGATGAACTGGCTGTGGTGCTGGAGATGCAGAAAGCATCCTGGCCTGTTAGCAGTCTGCCTTTTTTCGCACCCCTGCTGAATTTTGCCAAACAGAGCATATTTCCAGGCTGGCAGGAAGCACTCACTGACACCTGAGCAGAGTCTCGGGTATCTCATCACCACGTAGTTTTGTGGGCTGGCGTTCAGGTGTTTTTAGCTGATGGCCTCAGTCAGGTCTTTTTTCTGACCAAGTGAACTGCTTTCTGGTTTGAAAGCTGATTCTCAGGTGTTTGCTCACTCAGCTGTGTTTTGCAGGCAAAAGAACCCAAAGCAATTATGAAGATCGAACACCTAAACGCGACTTTCCAGCCTGCAAAAATCGGGAACCCGCACGGACTGCAGATCACTTACTTGAAGGACAATAGCACAAGGAACATCTTTGTCTATCACGAAGATGGCAAGGTGAGGTAACCAGAAGGTTTGGGTTGTGGTGCTGGGGGCTGGTGCTGCTCAGAGCCAGCCTGGGGCACACCAGGCTCTACCCGAGCTGGAATTGCTTGGGGGGTGGAAGGGGTGCAGGATGCAGAACCAGCTTTGAGAGTGTTTGTCCTGTTCTTCCAAGCACAAAGGGTGGCAAACTGTTCTAATTAAAGAGATGCAAATGGAGGAGTTGGTGTTCTTTTCTTGCAGCTTGGAGTAGAGGGTTTTTCAAGGCGGGCTCCTCAGTGCCCAGAGGAGGAGACAGAGTGGATGGGGCAATGGAAGATGAGGGGACTCAGTCCTAAGACTTTCAAAAGGAGAGCAAAGTGGAGAGCAGGAGAAGCAGGGAACTGGTGTGGTTGTGCCTGTCTCATACTCCGTGAAACGCAGACACTGGTGTTTGTACTGAAACAAATCCCCTTGCTCGGATGCCTCAGAAGGGAGGTGTGAAGGAGAGGGCCCTTGGGTCTGGGGTGGCCGTCTGTGGGTCCCGGGGAGCTGCTCCAGCAGGGCTGCTCCCAAACTTCCCCTGCACACCAAGTGCTTGTCAGCAGGTGCTTCTTCAGCAAAGCACAGTGCCGCTCGTACTCTCAGGTACCTCCCTGGCTGCAACTGAGACCAGAATAATGAGCAGCAGCCCTTTTGTGGGGAGGCTGCACCCCGCTGTCGTCTTGGTGTCTGTGGTTTGCGGGGCTTTGGTGGTTTGCTCAGCCAGGCTGTGAGGAATGCAGTCAGGGCTGTGCTGGGTTTGGGGTTGGGGTTTCAGCTGCTGAGGTTTCTGCTGGTGGAAGGAGCGGTCCCGCCGGTCCCGCGCAGGGGCAGGATGTGCTCTGATGAAATCTGATAATGACCCGGCTGAATTTCTTGCGACATCCCTGAATTCGGTCTGTCTCCTTGGCTGCACGAGGGCTGCACGAAGATGAATCCCCTGGAGTAAACTCCTGCCCTTTGGGGTTGGAGGCTGCCGTGGTACTCGCCTGTGGTCTCCTGCTGCCCTTTGGTCCCTCTTGTACACCCCCAGCAGCCCCAGTGTGTCCTCCTGGACCCCAGAGGTGCTGCCTCTCCCTGATCTGAAGTGGTGGAGCCTGATTTAAGTTCCTTCTCCCATTTCTTAGAATCACAGAATGGTTTGGGTTGGAAGGGACCTTAAAGATGGTCTTGTTCCACCCCTGCCATGGGCAGGGACACCTTCCACTATCCCAGATTGCCCCAAGCCCCGTCCAGCCTGGCCTTGGACACTCCCAGGGATCCAGGGGCAGCCACAGCTTCTCTGGGCCACCTGTGCCAGGGCCTCCCCACCCTCACAGGGAACAATTTGGTCAAACCCAATTTGTGGCAATGGATTATCAATATTCCAGGAAGCAATTTACTGCTGGAAGTCAGTGAGGGTTTCAGCTTCTGCTTTTCTGCAGGGTGAAACCCTACCTCACATCATGATCACAGAGAAGACCCACAGGTAAATAAATAAATAAATATGTATATAACCACCCATTTGGTGGCTGTATGAGATATCAGCATTTTAATATTACAGCTTATTGTCCATTAGCTCCAGCCTGGTTTGGTCACCATTAACTTCAGGAGTGAATTCCTCTCGCTGATCCTCTTTGTGATGCTGTCTGGGGTCTCCTTAGCTGCTTAGGGTGGGAAAGCAAGTGGTATGTGAGTAAAACCTCAGACAAGTAGGTCAGAGTTTTCCAAAACATTGTTTGTCTGTGTCCTATTATGTTTTGGGATTTTTCTTTTCAACCTGAAGTAGCTTAACAAACCAAAGCAAAGGTCCTAAATGTTTGAGGATGGCTATTTGCCACATTAGACCATTTCTAAGATACCTTCAATTCAACTCCTTAAAACTGAGATTTCCAAAATTTGTCGTGATCCTTTCCTCCTTACCCTGATCATTTCTAAAGCATAAAAAAGTTTAAATCTTAGAGAAGGCCAACTTCTCCTTTGATATGGTCTTTCCTACACTACAGCGACCTCACCTGAAAGGGTTGGCAGTGTTTATTTCAGGATTAAGTCTGGCTCATTGAGCACGTCCCTGATCTGATGCGTGAAGCTTCACGTGCATTAATGACAGCAGGACAGCTCAGCATCCCTCTCCCTGTGCTCAGCATCCCAGGCAGGGCAGCTCTTAATCTCCCTTCAACGTGCCTTTCCTTGTCCCACAGTCTCAGCGACCTCCCTGTGTGGATCACTGAAAGTTAATGTGGCATTTCTCAGCAAAACCTTCAGGGAATGCAGCACAAGCTCTTGGGTCTTACCAGAGACAAATGAATGCATGGCTTTGAAAACAAAGAAATTATAAAGCAGTTATTTTGTGGGGGGGGGAAAAATGGAGAGAGATTTTTGCCAAGGAAAGGGAGAAGTGCCAGAGCTTCTTGGGCTTCGGTATCACTGTGGGTGTCCCTGCAGGACTCACAGACACAGCTGATAGACTGGGATACAGAGATACAGAGATGTTTTTACTACTCTTTTAGCAAAACACTGAAGTATGTTGCTGGAATGTGGGTGGGATGCAGGCGTTGCTCAGGTGTCCTGCTGGAGGGGCCAGGGGTGGGTGGGCAGGTTGTGCCAGCCAGCATGAGCCCAGCCGTGTTTATAGGGTCAGCTCGATATCTCAAATGTTCTTTTGGGGCTGGTTTTGCCAGTTCAGAGATGTGCCTAAATCCTTCCCTCTGCAGAAAGCCCCTCGGTGCTCGCTGGAAGCTGCAGAGCTCTGTACACGTCTGGCAGCCCGGAACAGCAGCTGAATGTTCCCCATCCTTCACCTTTTTGCTGTATTCTGTGTTTTTTAGGATTGCTGCTGCACTGTGCTCCGTCACTGGGGCCGGAGTGATGGGAGAGACAAAGCACAGCGGGATCAGGTTATTTTGTGTGCAGGCTGCCTTCCTCACTCTGCTTTTCTCCCTCGTTATTAGGAAATAGTGGATTGGTTCAACGCCATCCGGGCAGCACGTTTCCATTACTTACAAGTGGCATTCCCTGGAGCCAGTGACTCTGATGTGAGTGTTCCTGCAGTATTGGTTGGGTGTTTTTTTTGGTTTTTTTTCCCCTCTCTCTCATTTTTAGCATCCTGTTAACAAGCTGGAAGGCTTGGGGAGTGCTCCATCCTTCGGAGCGTTCTGCAATTACGGGGCTGAAATGATTGCAGTGGGATGCTGAGCCCACGTGCAGCACCTGCTCCCAGCACCCAGCCTTGGGCCCCGTGCACGTGCACACAGGCACAGGGGCTGTGGGAGGAACTCCGGCACTGCCACGCCTGCAGAAACCCTGTGATGCCTTTCCCTGGGCTTAGAATTAAAAGCCAAACACGGTTAGAGGGGAAAAAGGGTTTTACCTCGGTATTTATTTAAGGATCCTCTGGTGCACCACATCCAGGCAGAAAGCACCCCCGAATGCACACCGAAAATGCACACCCAGAAGATGCACACCAGGATGCCCACCCCAAGATGCACACACATGATGATTTGTGTATACAGTTATAGACCTTGCACATTAGCATATCTATCAAAGATTCCCCAATGAGAGGCTCAAGAGAAGCCCCCGTCCTGAGGAACCTCCCCCTGGATGGGCCTATCTTGGTTTACAGAATGTGTTCTGGAGAGGACCTTGGTGTCTGGGGCTTTCTGACCCAACTTTGAGGTTTTCAAGATGTTTGGTCTCCTGGCTTAACAGAACTTTGGGTCTAAGCTGGTTATCAGACTTGGGCAATTACAAGTATGTGGGCTAAAAGCACTAAGGATACATGCAAAGCTGGATAAAAGGGTATATGAAAGGGTATATGAGAGGGGTATATGAAAAAGCAAAAACTCATCATGGCATCACTGAGCATCTGTCTCAAAGGGTGCTGCTGTAATTACAAAAGCCAAAACAAAGGCTGGAAGGCAGGAAAGATGAGGGCAGAAGGATGTCAGTGCCGTGCCCGAGTTCTTCTCTGCGGGTCAGCACAGCCTGGCTTATAAATGCCTGTGTTTTCTGGGCGCTGGAGCTGCTAATTGTGTTACCCCTGGCTAATGCAATTCCAGAGGCTGCACTGACGTGCTGTCAGCCAGGGCTGTGTGCTGGGGTGTAACGTCACTGTGGTGGTGCTTGTTGATTACTCCCTGCTACCTCCTTGGCTGTAGATTTTGAAATCTAATCGCATTTCCTGCCTTTTACCGATTATCTGGGAGGGGTCCAGTCGTGGTTCTGCAGGGTGGCTCTGTCCCCGGCTGCCCTGCACCCTGAGGGCTTTAGGAGATTCTCCTGGAGGCCGCTGGCTGTGCTAGGGAGCTGCTCCAAGGTGTTTCATGGCTGTGCCCTCCTCTTCTGAGCGCTGTGGAGGAGCAGGACCGGAGCTCTCAGGCAGAGCCGTGGGGTGGGCTCAGGGCTGGGGGCCAGCTCAGTGTGAGGTTTTCCTTCCAGTGACCCCCCCCCAGCCCTGCCCAGCACACCCAGTGACCCCCAGTCCCCTCCATCTGACACTGCTCTCTTTTCTGCCCTCTTCGGTTGCTCCAGCTGGTGCCAAAGCTTTCTAGAAACTACCTGAAGGAAGGATACATGGAGAAAACGGGGCCAAAGGTAGGATATGAAGCATTTTTCAGTCCCTCCAAACATGAGTCTGGCTCTGTATGGCCCTGAGAAGGGGTTGCTGGTGGGACAAACCGACCCTTGCCAGAGAGGCAAAGCTGTAACTCTGTGAATGTGTTTAATGCACTTTCCTCACCTGGGAGCAAACGTTACAAAAATCCAAAATCACGTCACAAACCCAATGCCCCTTCCTGGTACAGCTGGCCCAGACCCTGGCTGTGGTGGCTCGAGATGGCCCAGAAGCCATCTGTTCCCAAATGCCCCAGCCCATCAGGCTTTGAGACTCCTGGGTCGTGCCTGGTTAGAGAGAAGCTGTGCTGTTTCAGTGTGTGATCGGGCATTTTTTGACTCTTCAGCAAACAGAGGGATTCAAGAAGCGATGGTTCACCATGGATGACCGACGGCTCATGTATTTCAAAGATCCCCTGGTAAGATGAAGGTGCCTGGGCTGCCTGTTGGGAATTATCTGCAATACTACTACTATTAACAATAAGAGTAATAGTAATAATAATAATAATAATAATAATAGTAACAATCTGCGGTGAAGTGCGGGCTGCTGGGAGAGCCAAGAGGGCACAACGCCGTCGCTGCCTGGTGGCTCTGCCTGGTGTCCAGCGTGCAGTAGCCCTGTGCATAAATACCAAAAGCTCTTTAGAAGCCCTGTCTGCTGGACATTCTGCATCTGGATTTTGGCTCCCTGGTGTTGGTGCTGTATTGTGGGTGCCCCTGGGGGAGAAGCAGGGGTGTGGGGTGGCCGGTGCTGTTGGGGTTTGGCTGCTGGGCTTGTGGCTGCTGCAGGGCCAGCTGTCCTGGCCGCCCGGGATGCAGAGCTCCCTTCACACTCCCCCCTGCCTGACTGCTCTGCTGTCTCCTAGGATGCCTTTGCTAGAGGGGAGGTTTTTATTGGGAGCAAGGAAAACAGCTACAAGGTGCTGGAAGGGCTCCCGCCGTCCACGCAGGGAAACCACTGGCAGCACGGGATAACCATCGTCACCCCGGACCGGAAATTCCTCTTCGCCTGCGAGACAGAGGACGACCAGCTGGAGTGGATCACCACCTTTCAGAAAGTTATAAGCCGGCCGATGCTGCCTCAGGAATACGCAGGTGTGTTTCCTGGGGAGGGCTGGGTGTCAGCCCTGGCCTGGCTGTGGGCTGGAGGGTGGGATGGCTGGAGGGGGATTGGGGATGCAGGATGTCGCTCCCTCCTGTGCCGTGTGAGTGAGGCAGCCCTTCACTGCCCAGGGGGATGCAAAGGCTGTTCGACCAGAGAGGGGCTCGCCCTGGGAGGAGGAGGATGGCATCCTTCCCTCTTCGTGGCCTCCGGTGTGATGTCCGTGCTGCTGTAAGGATCAGTCGTGTGGTTATAAGGGTAACTGGAGCCAAGAAGCATCAGCAAGGACCATTCTCAGGGTGGGCTTGTGCCAGGCTGTCACCACCTGCCAGTGCTTGTCCTGCTTTAACTTTATTTTTTCTGGTTTTTTCCTTTCAGTGGAAGCCCATTTCAAACATAAACCTTAGCTGGGACTGGCTGGGCAGACCTGAGGAGTGAGCTTCTGTTTACAACACAACGTGGTTTTATTTGAAATGTTAAAAATAATTAATAATAACAGTAATAATATAACAATAATAATACTTCCCTTTCCCCTCATCATTCACGTGATCATGTCGGAAGGGCGGCAGTGGAACGTCGGAGAAGATCCTGATCCAACTTGAAATTCAGCTCTGTGGCTGCTCTGTGGGATGGGACAGGTGGTCCTGCCACCCCATCACCCCACACCCGCTGGCAGGGGCGTCCCACCCAGCTTCACCAGGATGGCAGAGACTGTTGGTGGCACATCCCAGGGGCAGATGGGACTTTTCCCCGTGCGCAGGTCCCTGGGTGCTGGAGCTGAGCATCCCTGCACTTCCAGATGGCTGCCAGCCCTTTTTTCAGGGGGGCTGCAAGTCCTCAAGGGGTGACATCCCTGTGGGACGGGAAACAGCCTGGAAACACACGAAATGGTGCTGTGCAAAACGGCGGAGCCTGCCGAGGCACCGGGGTAAATGATAAGTAAATTATCCCCCTGGGGACTGGTGGTGATGCTGTACAGGGATAAGGTCAAACAGGATTTAGAAATAAGAGGAAATGGGCATCATCAGCCTCGTTACTGCTTAACGAAGGGCAGGGAGGAGGACAAGGGGGGCACCAACCCATGAGGTGGTGCTGGGGAAGCAGAGCTTTGGGGGCCAGGCCTGTGTTTGGCTCCCTGGGTCATCCCTGTTCCATGGTCTGGGGGGGCTTTGCCCCGTTTGGGGAGCCCGGTATGGAGCTGGGGGTTGAGCTTTATCTGCAGTTTTGCTGGCAGGCACCATCAAAGCCTGTCCCAGCTCACTCCCAGCAGGCACATCCCTTCTCCAGACTTGGTGGTTGCACTTTTTCCCCCCAATAATTCATTTTTTTTTGTAGATTTTTCTTTCCTGCCAA
>VZTD01001450.1:182629-195885 GCA_013397725.1 Rhagologus leucostigma | reverse complement strand
GGGCGGGCTGGGACCTGCACACCAGGTGCTGGATTTTTACCCAAAAACGAGATTTCCGGCGCGCCCTGAAGGCTCAGCCCCAGCCACGGACCTGTCCGACGCGTTTCTTAGGTTGGTTGTGTATCTGAGAGCATCTCATCGGCTGTGTGCATTCGTTCTGTCACTGGTAAGACAACTGTGGTACTAAATGTCATTCGAACCAATAAATTATTATTATGTCAGAGCCGTGGCCGTGTGGTGCTGGGGCAGGGGAGGGGGGTGAGGTTGAAAAGCAGCAAATGGAAACAAGGAGGTGCCGGGTGCTGGCAGAGCCCCGGGGGTGTGGGACACCCACAAAACCATCTGCCCCACCCTGGCATAAAGCAGGTATTATTTGATATATTATTTGTGTATATGTGTGTGTTATGTAGTGCACGTTCTGTGTGTTTTCTCTGTAGACTTTATGTGTGCACACATGAAGGAGAGCTGGTTCTTGGGGAAATGAGCTTTATGGAGAGGTTGTTGGCTACTCACAGGCAGCTGTAAGCTGCACAGTGGATAGAGTATAACACACAAAATGTGTGTGTATGTATGAGGTGTTCATATGCACACATTCATGTAGAGATGTAGCACTCAGAGATGATTTACAAATGTATTTCATACACCTGTATATGTATAGAGACATTTTTATACTTTGTTTTATAAAATACGTGATTATATATTAAATACACATGTGCATGCTTTATATACATGTAATTTATAAACATATTTATAAATTTAAGGTGAATATATTGCATATAAACATAGATATATCTGCATGCACATGTGTATGCATAACTGTAATTATATATTTAACTTCTATTAGAAGTATTTATATGTTACATACACACTGTCACTCACACCAACCCAGGCACAGCAGAAGCAGGGAGAGGACAGAATTCCTTGTTTGTTATTATAGGTAGCTGTAAAAATTGTTTTGTGTGCATGCATAATTAAGAAGAATATAAGAATATTATAAATTATATGCCATACACATATATAAGTATTATCTATACAAAAGGCTGTTTATATGTGTGTGCATATATACGTATTTTAAATTCCTGGGTGAGTATTTTATACACACACATCTGTTCTAGATATACTGTTGTAATTATTGAATATATATTTTGTATATCCACAGCCCTAGAGCACTGCCCTCCTGTCAGGGCTGGGGTTTTGTGGTCAGGGCACATGCAGGGCTCACACTGGGGGCTGCTGGAGGCTGCAGACAGCCGAGGCAAACAGCCTCACACTGGGTCATATATACAGGACACAGGAGGGGACATGTGCTGCACACCTGTGGACACTTTACACTGCCTGAGAGGCACATTCCTGGCAGCCAAAGGCAAGGAACTGATGTGGTTCTAAACCTCTGCTGATGTCCCAGATCATTTATTAAATGTCTACAGCACCATCCTGGATAGGGAGCTCTTCCCTTAACTTGGTGCACAGCAAAGCAATCCCCATCTGCTCCAGACATACCAATGTTCCACAGGAATTATGCTTTTACTGCACAGAGGTGAAGCTGCAGCACTGAGGTCTGGATGATCCACAGTCAAATGCAGAGTGAAAAAAACAGCAAGGAAAGTAAAGCTCTACTTGGGAAATTCTTAGAAAGCAGCAGTGTCGCACATCCTGGTATAAAGTGTTTATTTGAGACTTCACAATTAACACAAAGTCTTCCTGTCAATGCCTTTTTTTTTTTTCCATACAGTCAATAAATTTGTATTAATCCCTCCCCCATGCATGATTGCTGTTTATTAATCTAAGCCTTTTTATTTTCATCGTGAAAAAATAAAGCGTTTCCCCACCCTTTCAGCTGTTCCCTGTACCAGACTGTGCTGCATTACAGAGGAGATGGAGAATGGCGATGCCTACTGCTGGGGGTGAAGTTTACTCCGTTATTTATTGATTTATTCTTTTTTTAACAGAAAGTGTTAAATGAATCAATCACCCAAGAAAAATAAATATATCATAAAGAACCAGAAGCTCTGCAGTATCCCTTTTCTTGCCATCCAGCCCAGTTCAAACACATAACTCTGCCCATGGCAAACCGCTCCGCTCACAGCAACGCCGCCGCCTGCACGTACAGCTGGGAACTTACACTGGCAAAACCTCTTCCAAAGGAGTAGAGCCACAAGCCAGAGGAGGTATTTTAGACGCCAAATTTTTATACCTAGGCAAGAGAGATCCACCTGGAAGCCAATTACCTGCGTTCCACTGATGGGCTTTTACTCAAGAGCAATTCAACCTTGTGCTTTTCAGGAAGTATCGGCTAAACACATGCGTGGGCTCAGCCAGAGCCTGGCTTTGGGGAGAGGGGCAGGCAGTATGAAGGGTGTACATGTTACTCACGGCAGTGGAAGCAAGTTCTTGTATCAGTGTCTCTTGGATGTGCATCTCAAATTATGCTGCTCGGCTCGTCTCGCAGTACTTTTGGCACCAGCCTCGCAAATCAACTATTCAACTGCTCCCCCTGCCTTTCGAGATCTTCCTTGGAAGAGGGCAGAGGGCAAGGAGGCTTTCTCAGAACAGAGACCGTATTGGGTAGGCCGTGAAGGACGAGCCCCATGTTTATGCTTTATTGAATGACTGTGCAAAAGGGAATACTGCATCAGAAACCGCAGACTATGTTTAATCAGTCCCCAGCCGCTGGATCGGAAACCCACTAACAACCGCTCCGATTGGTTCGTTTGGCTACTTTTTGTTGGTTTCTTTCTTTTTTTTTTTTTACATAAATAATATAGACCGACAGTATAAACATTTCAGCAACCATTTCTAAAAGACCAGAGGAGCCCTTTTAGGAGCCAAGAAACAACTGCAGGATTCAAATTCCAAAAGTGTCTTTGGAGTCATCGAATCATCAGATTTACACGGCACCCAATGACAACAACATTCAGTCGAGCTCGATAGGACTGCTGTCTTCCTGACCATCTTCTGTGTCATCATCTTCCCCAGTTCCCATCAGACTGTTTAAAAGATTTCCTAGAATAAAATACAGGACAGTCAAAATCATTAGTTTTACATTCTCATCTCAAAAACCTTTACCTAATCTTCCATCCTGCTATGGTACAGATTTCTGTAACAAAAAAACCCCCAAGAGTTTTGAAGTAAAAGACTCTCAGCAAGACATTAGTAATCCCACACTGGTTTCCATTAAGAATATTGATTTGGGAAGCTGTACACTTAGCTGCATATTGATACTGTTCCTTCTCTACAAATACACTGGAAAAACCCAAAATCACATATTTATGTGCTACAGTTGCACCCTCGGAGGGAAAAAAGCCCTGAACAAACGAGGAAAAACACACCTCCAGCAGTGAAACACTCAAAAAGCAGCCACAGCCTGCATCACACTGTAAAAAAATTGTCTGAAACTCACAGGCATCAATTTAAAGGTGCCTGAATTGCTGAAAAGAAAATTACAGATGGTAAAAACACAATGTTCATGTTTTTCATCACACTTTGGGTATCAATGAATTGACATTTGTAGATAAAGCTTCAAGAAGCTTAGTTCTCAGGGAAAACTTTCAATTTTATTCATATTTTATTCAAGAGCCAGGAAATGAGGGCTGAATTTCTCTATTCCCTTTCAGCCCTTGTAGAAGGGCAGTATTAATTTCAGAAGTTTCCCTTTGGGCACATTCGTGTTGTATCAGCACTGATTAGATCTCTACCATAGCCCCATACTTGATTTAAGAAAAATCACACTGAACTCTGAGGAAATGAAGCTTTAACACCAGTAAGATGCTTCTTTACATTAGGAAGCTGTACCATAATGTCAGAAATTAACCATAAGAGTCTTTTTAGTGCTTCTCCCCTTCTCAGTGATGAAAAGTCTACAAGCTCCACCAAACTACTTTCACATGCAACACATTTATGTTATATTCTACAGCAGGGGCTGTTCCTACAGGCTATGAAAAGAATTATAAATTCCTTAGAACAGATTATCTGTTTCCAGCACAGGTGTTTTATCCAGGTCACTGATCAAAGTCTAGAGGTACCTACAAGCAGAGCTTACCTAGCAATCCCCCGTAGGACGAGGTCTGCTTGGGTGGAACTCCGAAGAAAAGCTGTCCTATTCTATCTAGGTACTGTAGGGACACAAGAGGAAAAAACCAGTCAATTATTTCATTTACAGGTGGAAATGCTATGGGCAGAAATCACCCACGCAAGGTAAATCACCCGCTCCTATCTGCAAGTCACAAAGCTGGAGACAATCAGCCATGATTTCACTAATTCAGGGAGTTAAACCCTGTTTATGAGCAACTCACCTCATTATACATGGGATCTCTTTTCAGCGAAGGTTGATACTGTTCACACAATACTGTAAATACTGTTAGTTTTCCTCTAGAAAGGAAACAACCAAAAATGTAACCTCAGTTAACAACTGAAAAGGAAACCAAGAACAACACGACAGAAATCAGACTGTACCCATCAACTGCCAACAACAGAAACCAGATGAAGTTTAGCAGTGGTTGCACAAAGGGTGGACCCTTCTCTATTGAAGGATGTTTCTGTGTGTATGTCGTAAAAACAACTGATGCGCTGGTCTTATTTTTTAAGCAGAGAAATCTGAAAAAGGAAAGAGAACGGGGCAAGTTAAAAACAAAGGGCAGAGAAATGGTTTCACCCACAGAAAAAGGGAAGCCAAAAGCTCAACAATCTACTTCACTTGTGCATAGAGGCCACCTCAGGCTTGAACTGATGGCAAAACACAACTGGTAGAGATGTACATCTTTGGGGATGGCTTGGCCATCAGCTGAGAAAGGGGAAAATCACTACTAGAACACTAGAACTGTGGAATAGGCAGTTTGGGAGGGAAAACAGACATTAAATACTAATAGAATGAGTTTATCCAGGACCTAAGCAGATTGTACAGGATGGTTACTAAAAGAGAGCATCAATTTAATCGAGATGTGGAAAGACTGGCTACCCTGTAATTCACATTAACATGATATTGCATCTACTGGTCCAGAGCTTACTATGTTGAGGTAAAAACTGAATTAAAGAGCCATTCATCCCAAACACATCTCCCTTTAGTAGGTATCTGTCAGTGTTTGTTGACTCTGTCATTCTATTCCACCTCAACATAATGTGGCATCAGGACCACTAATAGCTCGACACACATGCCTAAAAGTCTCATAATAAAGCTGTACTTCGAGCTCCCAAGCCATTTGTCCCCAAGAGATCGATCCCCCAAACAGATCAAATCCTTGTTCAGGTCCAGTTAATTTAACTGGCAATCTCTGCAAGTCCCATTGGCCTAGCAGGCCTTTATCTGGGACAAATGCTGTCAGCAAGCACCAGGAAGGCTGCCCACAAGCCATCTCATTTTTGATGGCAGGCTGGCCTCTAATTCTGCACCCTCACATGAGCAAGGGCTTGGGGCTGTTTTGCCTCACTGCTAGCAAGGAACTGCAATTATTTTCATTAGAGAATAATAAACTGCTATGTAAGAGGGTTTAACACAGTATTTGACATACAGGCCAGTAAAGGATGCAGTAGAAGTGCTGTATAAACACTGAAAAAATAATCTCTTAACTTCTCCACGGAATTTCTCCCCATAGAATTGTTTGACTCCTGCATATACTGGATTTCCATAAAGGATTTGCTATTTCTCAAAATCACAGCAGTCTACAGCAACCAGCTATGGAAAGCAGGACAAATCTGACATGACAGCTCACTGCTGCCAAAGAGAGACAAACTTGCTCTCACCTCCTCCCTCTCCCCCAACACCTACTCTCTCCCTGACTCCCTGCCACATAGTCCTGTCTCCACCTCCTCCTCAGACTCCTCCATGAGCTGCTTTCCCTGCCTGAAGAAAGCCATCAGCTGATTAAACACAGTAAAACTGGCTTTGTCAACCTTCATTCTACATGAGCTCTGCAAAAGCACATAATAGCTTGCATTCCCACCTCCTACAAAATAAATGCCTAAAATGAGAGCCAGCAGCAACTCTGTCAAGGCAAGAGCCATCAAGCTGCTGCTTATGGACCAGGCTGGCCATGCCAAGTTGCCTCTTAGTTCTGTGCCAAAGGTAAATATAGGGCCTGCTTGAGTACAGTCTTTGTAAGAACATACAGATAAGCCCTAACTAGACACAACGTGGTGTTAACAAAGCTAAGAATTGTGCTTTCAGGGTTAAACAGATTACATTCATTCTTCAGGCAATTAACATAATTTCAGGTTTTGACCTTAATACGTTATTTTTTTTTCTCTCCCCAGTCTGATGAATTTAACACATCGGTTTTCAGATGGTTTTCTCCTGTTGTTGTTCTGGCCAGTTTCACAGTTTCTTTTGCAAAGGCTGTGTGGTTAAATTAGATTGGTCCCACACATAAAGTCATCTCAGCAAAATGCTTCAAGAGAAGTTTAACACCTACTGTAGTACTGCCTGAGCTACAAACATGTCCACCTCACTGCGGTATCCGCGGGACGAGGAGTATTCCACCAGCATATTTGCACAGCCCTCACCATCTGTGGAGTGCAAGAAGTGATACCGAGATTCACTATAGTTTTGCTCTAGAAAAAGAAAAAGGAAAAGGCTTTTAAGAAATCAGTTCATCGTACCTGAACGTAAAAACAAATTTATGAGGTTTGTACTTTATTAGCTGGTAAAAGAACAAGAGTTACAGGTGTTGTATGTAAACAAGACAGCTAGTAAAAAGTCTGTAAGTTACAGAAAATTTATAAAGAGAGATAATAAATTTTATCCTAAATGCATTTGAACAACTGCTATTGAACAACTATTAAATACAGTTTACTCAATTACAGCTACTGCTGACTTGAACTTTGATCATATCATTTTATCTAAGCGAATGCTGACACTTGATGTGCTATCATCAGTGTTTAGGACAGAAATCAAGGAATTCCATATTAGACCATGTGCACCAAGAAGTCAAACAGCACCTTCAGCATTCTTCTTCCATTTCCTATTTTTAGCTTAGCCCACTCCCGCTATCAAAATTAAAATCACTTCCATATGCTGAACAGAACAGCAGTTATACAGGAAAAATAGTGTAAGAAATGGCAATGATTTGTTAGAAGCTGGAGCAAAGGATTGTGCAAAATCACTGCAATGACAAAACTGGATAGCTGCTAATCTTTTGAATTTGAAAGCTTTGTTTTAAAAATCTAAACCTTTTGTGATGAAACTCAAAAAGCTACAGACTAAGAAAATGTAGGCATTCTGCTCTTCAAGAGAACAGTGAGCAGGCGGCTACAAAATGGGGACTTTTACTTTCAGAATGCAACTATTTCTTATCCTAATTGTAGCAGCCTCTAACTTGAATGCTGTGAGAAAAATCCTCCCTTTCTGGCTGGCAGCAGCCATCAGGCTATCATAAATCCCAGGAGAGCAGCTAGGGAATTGCCTATGGCACGCAGAGAGGCTGCAGCATTGACCATTATTGGGTCAGGGTTGTTACATGAAACCACTGTCATCACTTGGCAGCTACTGAAAAATGTAAAATAAACAATCATCTTGCACAGTTATCCATGAGAAATCACAGCAAAAATGGCATGTATTCAAGTGTTCTCAATCACCTTTGCTATGTTTTGAACACAAGACTGTAAACACTGGCTCTCATCCACAATTAAAATAATTATTTAGAGCATTTTGTGTTTCTCTTACATCCCATCACAAGTGATAAAATGGCTCATAAATCAAAGGCAACAACACTCATTTTGGAATAACCCTGCTGGCCAACTTCTCGAAAAGTGCTTAATTACAGTCCAAAGACTGTTTTGGATGCCAGGTGATGTATTTTAATCTTTGTCATGTTTATCCAGGATTTAAAAACGAAAAAACTTGCCAACAGAACATCTTTGCTCCTTGGCAATTTTCCTCCTAATGACACAACTGAACTACCTCAATGTCTAAAGGATCAACCTGCCTTTTCCAGAGAGCCTTACAGCAGTTGTGTTTTGGATTTTGCACTAACACAGAGCTACAGACCCATTTTTTTTCCTGTTAGCAACATTAAGAAGAGATTAATGCAAAAATCAGATAATAGCAGAACTCAATCAATCATTTTCATCTCAGCTTCCTTAGATTAGTCCCAAAACAGATCTTATATAACATCTTGCTTTCAACATTTTCAAAGGAAAACACAGAAATGCCAGTTGATTTTTCTTACCTTTCCACAGGGTAATAGCTAGTAACTGGTGTAGTTTTGGATGTCCGAGTTTTCCTGATCCCCCACTGGACCATTTTAGTGCTCTGGATACGAAAGCCACTCTTTCAGGAGAATTTGGATCCATTAAACTAAACAATTTAGCCAAGTTTTCTAGAAGCAATAAGATTCAAAAATATTTAGCATTAAGAAAAATAAGATGATCTGCTGCTTCTAATGCATCTCTAAAATCCATCTTTAAGACAGGCAGCAGTGTTAGTTCCAAGCATGCCCACAAAGTCATCGGGAACCCATTATTCTCTAGCAAAGTTTCCCCCAGTCCATTCCTATGGGGAAGACAACCCTTAGCCATGTTGGGAATGCATCCAAAAAGGACTGCAGCTTTCAAGACTATTAACAAGTCACTGTGAAGGGAAAGCACAACTAAATGCCATCAAACCAAGAGCAAAGGTCACCTCACCTAAAAGGTCTTCTGCTACTTTTGCATCCGACTTCTCCAAAGACTCCAGAACCAGCATGGACAGATCAGCAGCACTGTTTTGCTACAAAACAGACACATACTGGCAGTGATGAATGTATCAGGGCATAAAAAGAAACATCAACCAGAATTTTGGCAGAGGCAGGTTTAATGCTTTTATCAACATCTACAGCTAGGGCACAGTATCAAGTCTCAGCCTTCCTGATAAAAAAATTATAGTAATTTGATGGCACCAAAGAGAAGCCTCCAGGAAAGCAGAACACAGGCATTGTTTGGATGCTCACAAACACTCCTGCTGCATGTTCCAGCTTGGCATAATCCTTCTTTGTGGAGAAAGGCTCAACAAAGAGATAAAACAAAAGATTATAAAGCAATTACCCCAAACATTTACCACTGAGAACTCACCATTCATCTCTCAAAATCTTGCGAGTAACAACCCCCTGCCCCCCAACCCACACACAGAAAACCAGTGTCTTACCTGGTTATGACTGAAGAACAGTAAAGCCCCTGAATACATTAGTTCTCTTGCTTCTGCATGTTTTCCTTGTGACATATACCTGAAAAAAATAGCAAAGCCATGATAAAAATTACCACTAAGTTAGGTGTGTATGCTTAAAGTTACTTATATTTAAAGGATTAAAAGATTGCTAAAATTTAAAATAATGACAACACGGGATTTATTTTTAAATCAGGTTAGTTTCAGTAATGATGTAGCTTGAACTGCAAGTTGCAATTTGTTTTCTGCTCCAGACCTGATGGAATAAAATGAAGAACATCAGAATGAAAATGGAGAGCTACAAATCTGTTTGGGGCTGGAACAAGAAAAGGGAATTAACCCAGGATTTCACCTGAGCAAAAGATGCCAATGCACTGAGCCTCTACCAAGGCCATCCCAGTGAAACAATTTTTGGAATAACTTGAAGAGCTCACTGACCTTTCCACTGGTC
The DNA here is from genome assembly GCA_013397725.1 of Rhagologus leucostigma. NCBI lineage: Eukaryota > Metazoa > Chordata > Aves > Passeriformes > Rhagologus > Rhagologus leucostigma. The sequence goes on along the minus strand of VZTD01001450.1, from coordinate 186,304 downwards.
TAAGTCTCTCTGACCACTACGACTCTGCCAGGGGACATCAGCCCGTCCTAGTCCTCTGCTGAACAAAAGGAGCTCATCTCTCATGGGTTCAAGAGTAAGATAAGCACAGCCAGCAAGATTCACCATGCAACACTTCAAAATAAACAAAACACAATGCTTCAAAACACACCTTCCACCTTCCTCAGTTAAGAGTTAACGAAGAAATAAGGAATGAAAGAATTTGCTCCCAGTGGTTACCTCAGGACCTCTTAGCACAGAGCTGTGATTGCAGCCTCCTGCACACCATCACTGTCAGTAACTACAGCTCTTGGAGTCACAGCTCTAGATTATCAACACAGCATTTCCCATAAAAGCAGTTTAGGTGTGGCAAAATTTCCAAATTCCATTTCTCTTAACTGCTACTCAAAAAGTCTGTTCTCAGTAGCTGATTTGCTCATATCAGCAGAGATAAGTGTCAGCTCTGCTTTAGTACCTGCAGAGTTTGGTTTGTCCTCTGTGACACACCTGGCCGGGCTGTGCCCGTGTCACCCCTTTCTGCTCCCGGGGGTCAGGGCAGCCCCTCTGCTCCGGAAGCCCCGAGGCCCCCCAGGCTGCTCCAAGGCCCAAGAGTGTCCGAGGGGTGACAGAGGGTCTGTGAAGCAGTCAGGGGGTGGTGGGACAGCAGGACAGCGTGGGGGCCACGCTAACCAGAGGGACAACCAGAGCGAGCAGTGCATCCCGAACCTCTTGCGCTGTGCCCCAGATTCCTGTCACATGTGACAGCTCCAGGACAGGCCCTGCTGGTAACATCACACAGACGGCAAACAAGGGAGGAGACACTCCTCCCATCTGTTCATCGACTCTGAGAAACCCCAAGGTCTTTTATCCAAAACAGAACTGAAATAATGGAAGGCACGATGGTGGTATTTCGGAACAATCCTCAACAACTCGGATTTGCAATCACCACGGTAAATGCTCTGCATGTGAGTCAAATGAATCCACAGCTCCTACACTTTTACACTTGGGCTCCCATCCAGGTTTGCTCCTAGGAGTTGGACTCAGCGTGGATCCACTTCCACAAAGTCTACTTCCAGTAAATTCACAATGCTATATGGAAACTCCTAATCTGGGAATTATTACAGAAGATACTAAAAGATGCTGAAAACAATTTTACAATATAAAATACATTTTAAAGAGCTGGGGTTTTTCACATAACTTTTATTAGAAAAGTTGTCTAATAAAAATAAATATTGATGACACTGCTCTAAATGGCATTTAGAACAAGAGAAAACCTGGAACACATTACTTATACCAGAAAAATGACCTACAAGTATCAGGAAAATAGAAATGGATGTAACAAGGATGTTACACTTCAAAGAGTGACTCAGTTACCAAACCATGAAGAGAGAAGATTCAGCCCAGCCAGCCTGTGGGGTAACAAACACCACCAGCTCAGGTGTGTTCAGGGGAGCTCAGGGTCAGGCAGGAACAGCAGTTTTCCACCTGCTCTGTGGATCAGGGAGGGATAATAAGTCTGCAGGAGGCAGGCTTATGGTAATCTTTCCTCCTCCACTTCTTCCTCTCCTCCACCCTAAAACATATCTCAGTGCATGAAACTGAGTCAGGATTTCAAGCTTACCCTCTGACAGACAAGACAAATGTTTTACAGGCCCGTGTGTTTAAAAGGAGCAAGCACTAGCTATCCCAATCACAATTCCAGAGCTCAGGTCACCCCAATCCGCACTAATGCATCTCTGAAAAAATGCTGATTTTTATCACATTTTACAGAGGATTGACAAGACTACCCAGCCATGCAAATGTTAGCTTCAGATTTAACTGAACACATTCTTTCACTTGCATTTAAAATAGAAAAGGCAGGATCTTTGATTCCAAATTAACTCAGGGAGGTTTGAGTATGTGAGTTAATACATCCAGAAGACTGGAGGAGAAGTGACCTCCTGAGCCAAGACTTCTCACACCACTGCAGACACCACATCACATAATCCCTACTATAAAATAGGCCAGGCTTTGTCTTAAATTTAGATTTATTCTCAAATACAATTTAAGTCTTAAGGCCTGGATGGTGCCTCGCTGATCCCATCAGAGGGGTTATGGAAGAACAAACTGATTTAATGTGCTGGTGCTGGCACAAAGGGCAGGGCAGGGCAGGCTGTCTGACGTACGCTGGGAGCACAAGCACGATTATGCACCAAGGACTTTCTTCCCCACTTTCTTCCACGACTGCTATTTTTCTGTGCTTACTCACAGGCCTGTTCTTACCCTAACACAGACGAGCTCTGAGGACAGGAGACACAAGACACAGCGCAGGGAGGGTGGTGTCCAGTTTTGGACCTCTCACTTCAAGAAAGACACTGAGAGGCTGGAACACATCCAGAGAAAGGCAATGGAGCTGGTGAAGGGTCCAGAGCATGAGTCTGATGAGGAGCAGCTAAGGGAGCTGGGGGGGCTCAGCTTGGACAAAAGGAGGCTCAGGGGGGAACCTTCTCTCTACAACACGTGAAAGGAGGTTGGAGCCAGGTGCTCTTCTACCAGGCAGCCAGTGACATGATGAGAGGAAATGGCTTTAAGGGGAGGCTCAGGAGAATATTTCTTCACAGAAGGGGTGGTCGAGCATTGGAACTGGGCCCAGCTGCCCAGGCAGGTGGTGGAGTCACATTCCCCAGAAGGGTTCAAGAGACAACCAAAATGGCATTTAGTGCCACCGTCCAGTTGACAAGTGATAAGCCAAAGGTTGGACCTGATGTCCTCAGAGGTCTTTTCCAACCTAACTGATTCTGTGAAGCCAATTTTCCATCCCGTCCTCTCCTCTCCTCTCTCAGCAGAACCACAAGTAAACAAAGCTGGGACCAGCTGAGGAAGCCCCTAGAACGAGCTCCTTATTCTGTGCACCTGCAAGCAAGGGTCTACATGTTAAATTCTGATGAGAGAAAGGGTGATCCCTGCAACTTGCCGTGGATGTGAAAAATGAAGCCTAAAAATGCTTTGCAATACAAACAATTTTCTTATGACAAAAGAAGCATAAATGTCCAGGCCTGCTCTACTTAGTCACTGTCACGTACACAAATACTACACCAAGCGGAATTTATTCCAAAAAAGCTCCTCCGTGCAGGCCATTCCGGCCACCCTGAGAGCTGCCCCTTTCTGACCGCGGCACCAGCGTGACCGTGCCGTGCGACAAAGTAGCCCCACGTCCCAGCTGAGCAACAATCAACCTTCAAAGCCTGAAACTGTCACCGCGCAGCCACCTGACATCTACGCTGAGCTGGCAGAGCACCGGCTGTGCGGGGCTCAGCTCCAGGATGGCCCTGGGGCTGACCCCGAGTGCCAGGGGACACCCGGGGGGACAGCCCGAGCCCATCCCGACGGGCGGGGGGCCTCACTCGGCCTCCCCGAACGTGGGGCCACCAAGAGACGCTGGGGGACGGGGGGGACGAAATTCCGCTCTGCCCGTGACCTCTGGGCAGTGTGACGCAACACCCCCCGCCCGTCACCGGACGGTGCCCGGGCCGGCGGGGCACGGACGAGGCAGGGGTCGGGGTTGGCCTCCAAAGGCCGGCGAGCAGCGGCTCCCCGCGCCACCTCGAGCCCCTGACTGAGCCGGCGGGGCTGAAGGAGGTGACGCGGCCGGGCCGGACCGAGCCTGGGACCGCCGCTGCCCCGGCCCGGCCCTGCCCG
>VZTD01001450.1:152405-182344 GCA_013397725.1 Rhagologus leucostigma | reverse complement strand
GGAATCGAACCCGGGACACGGCCGGACCGGAGCGCACAACAGCACAGGAAACTGCAGAATAATTAAAAAAACCAGAATCAAGGAATGGTTGATGGAGCGCAGCCACTAGGAGCGGCTGAGGACTGCTCTGATACCAGCAAGGATACAGGCAAGGCTGAGGGAACAGGAATTAAACCAACCCCCCCCCTTTCACACAGCTGAAAGTCATCCAGCAACGACCCAGTTGTGCCTTTCTTCCAAATCGCCATCTGTGATGTTTACTTACCAACCATCCGCTGCTCTCCTGGACCTGCCCCTTAAAGCTCTGTGACCCTGCCCCTTGTAAAACCCTGAGTGAAATCTCCCCACCCCTGCCCCAGCTCGGAGAAATTTTAAAATCACAATCTTTCCTCACTTATTTAAGCAGCTGATAAAAAAAAAAAAATACAGAAAAGAGGCTTTATTTCTTGTTTCAAGTATTACATGCACTTTCAAAAATTAAAACTCTTTATTTAAACATCTCAATAGCATCTTGTCAGTTTGGAGGCAGCAAAGAATAACACATTTTGAAAAGCATTTACAAAAATACATTGCACAAAGTCCTATCTTGCTTTTTTAAAAATAAGTTAGTGTTATTCAAAATATTCCCCCCCAGCTACCTAATTTCAATTTATACAGGATAATTCTAATTTTAAATATGTAACCTATAATATGAAAACACCTGTACATGTGGCATCTACTCCTCCGCGTAGGCCATAGGTTATGTCTCTAGGTCGAGTGAAAAACAGTTCTTCACATGGAGACTTTTTGTATTTCGAACATTCGAGGACTGTTGTGCAACATACATAACTCAATTCAGAAAACCAGTCAGCAGGTCCATTTGGTAACAGTTCTGTGTAACTACAAAATGCACCAGGAACAGCAAGATAAAAATTCTGCATACAAGTAAATGCCAGGAATCTTTTCCAAAAAGGATCTTCAAAGCAGCAAGGCTAAGGGGGGCAATAGGCAGTTTCATCTCGTTCTACGTGGAAATGTTGTTTCCAAGAGCAACTCTACTCATCTGGTACCCGACTAAGGCTTGTGGGGAGGATCAGGAATGCCCGTGTTTGCACACAACAGTGCTGAGCTCGAGTCCCTCTTGTAACTGTGACGCAGCGAGAATTACTTCAGGCTTGTTTTCCACACACCGAATTCTCGCAGTACAACATTTACGGAGTGTTAACAATCAACCAGTCTAAGGAAATCTTGTCCCAAAGAGATCACTTTTGACAAACTAAGGTAGTTCAACTGCTGTATAGCAGTGTTTACTGAGCAATTTAGCAGGTTTATCAGCTCTGAGCCAGTCACACAAGGTCGATTTGGAATTGACACTAAAAAAAGAACAAACTGGCCAAATTGCCATGGTAAAAACCCTTAAAATAACTTCAGTTACTGAAAGTTATCCCTGACTTTTAGAGCAATTCACGGCCACAAGTTACAGTAAAGCATTCTCAGTCGCTGGTGTTTAAACTGGTTTTGGTTGTGTTAGCTTTCCCTGACAGTAGTATTTATTATATTCAACATGTAGCAAAGAAGCCCTTTTGGATCCACCAAAAAGGTCAAAACCAACTGTCAACTGAAGGACACCTTTAGCCACAGTCAGTGTTCAAAATGTACCACAGTTTTTGGCTTATGGTGCCAAGCTAGCAAAAGTATGCAGAAAAGTCCTGGATTAAAAAAGAACAGATTCCTAGTTGCAGAAAGTGTGGTTTATTCTTTAAAAAAAAACCTATACATTCATTTGTAATAAAATATGTGTCACCTGTTTGCCAACCGGGCTTTATGAACCAGAGCTGTTTGCATGCATTACTTCTCTCAGCATGGACACAGAAATATGAAGCAAACTGGCAATTACAAGCTGAGCCGTAGAGCAAATAAAAATTGGGGTTTATACATTGCTGCTGACAGTCTTCTGCCTTTATCAGAGGATCAATAGTTCTGCAGCGTGTATCTTGCATCCTCGTCCTTTACAGATTCCAGTGTTGTAGGCTTCCCAGTATATACAGATTAGGAACAAAATGTACAAAGCAGCCACCCCCAGCTGTAGTGTGGATTACTCGGCAGGTTTCCCGTGCACTCTGAACCGATAAAGGCAGGTGTACTCTGCGTGGCCCCAGTTAGAGAAAATCCTCAGCTCCACTATTTGGAATGCGTCTTCATTTTTCTCCTGGAGGAAGAAAAAGCAAACACACAAACCAGTGTCAGGGTTCTGGTACAAACACCTGCAACTGAAGCTTTCTTAGGTTCCTGGAAGTACCAACAGTCATTAACAACTAAGTTATGCCTTGGGAATTTACTGTTCCTCTGAACAGAGCCTTCCTTGCCTTACAATTATTTGTGAGTCTGAAGCAGCATGGAACAGACTCTTCCCATGTTCAGCAACTTCCCACCATTTGCGTCCAGATGGCAACAAACCTTCCTCCCCTCTCATCTATTTGGGCCATAGGTTTTGAGGCAGAAGTAGACACTTTCTACCTCAGCTTCTACAGTGCCCAAACGAGAACAAGGCCTTTTCCCTTCACTGCTCATTGCACACAAGCGTAGAAAATAAAACTTCCTCCTGACACTTTCAGTCTTATAATCCAGACTTACCGTCACTGGAAACATCTGCAGTGGTTCTCCTTCTTGATCATAGACATACTCTCCTAGAAGCTTGCCTTCTTCTTGATATTCATCATCCAGACCCTGTAACGACAAGATAAAGATTTTTGCTTCCATCAAATTTCCAATCAAACCCAGCCTAGAAGCATGTCTACACAGCAGAATATCAAGAGAGAGCACGTGGAGGTCTAACAAGCCAGGATCAGAATGTTTCCCATGTAATTTAAAGTTCAAGCACAGCTTGTATTCCAGTTTCCTGCACTGTAAATAGTTGTGCTGTTTACGTGTTTTCATGGTCAAACCCATTAATTTCCACGGCTAAACCCCTATCACAGCGTACAATACTGCTCGTGACAAACAATGAGAGAACATCAAGGTTGACGTCAAGATTCAGATGCTTGCAGGTGACTGTTTAAGCATTTAGAAAAGCCTGACAAAAAGTTCTCAGCTATTGTAACTACACTCTGATGTAGCCTGTGGTCTCTTCCGTTCCAAAATCCTGCCTACACAACTGTGGTGCTGGGTAAAACAAATTAAAAAAAATATTTAAGGCACATCACAGATAAGGTGCAGAGACAAAATCAGAGGGGTAGTGGGTGTAGAGATGAAGAACAGGAGGGAAAATGAAACAATAAAGTGTATGAAAGAACTAGACCAAATAAACATTATCTCTCTCCAAAAGTGTTTACTACTGTATAAGGCAAGAGTAAAGAAATAACTCACCCAAAATTAGTTAGCAACACTTCTTATTCCTGATCTCAAAGCTCATAAAAAAGGCAGTTTTTAAGACCAGTGAGTGAAACAGTTTATCATCTTCTTAGCTGTCCTCCCTCAAGCTACTATTTTTCCCAGGTATGTAACACAAATATTCTGTGTACAAACATCAACTTAAATTCACAGACAGACTTACATATACTGCAAAATTCCTAGGAGCACTGGTGATATTCCCTGTTGGTGAAAGAGTTTTTGGTATGTGTTCCAATGTAAAGGCAGTTGGATAGATCTTCATGGAGAGTCTCACTACAAGATAGCCCTGTGATCCTTTGAAAGCCCAGCAGTTTCCTGGATACATGTCCGGCTGCACAGAAGGGAGGTGGAGAGAACAAGGTGGGACACAACAACAAAAACAATGCTACAAGTGTTTCATTATTTTTTTTTATTGCAATAAAGAGTTCTAATGAATTCCGAATTCTTAGGGACAAGTCTTAGTAAGGGGCAGGAACAATCTCCTTGGTGGAACTCTTCAGGAAGACACCACATCCACCTGAGCTACCAGTGGTGTTTTGAAGACCTACCTTAGAGATTACTACTCAACAGGCACCCTCCCAGCCCTCACACTTTGCACAAGCCCAATGCACCACCCAAGCTTCCTCTGAGTCTTAATTTTGCTAGAGTAGGACTTAAGCTGTGTCCAGGGACTACCAGAAGAATCCCACTCTTAGGAACATAGTTCAAAGTACCTGTGCCCCCAGTATATTACAGAGATATACCTGGCACCCAAAAAGCCATCCGAACTACTCAACAGAAAACAACATTCCTGCATTTGTTTACTTGGCCTTTAATTACCTGAATCACCACTCTGGGAGACTGAGAAAAGTACCACAGAGGAATTCCAAAGAGGCTGATTAATGCTGTCTTGGTCTCATAGGTTTCAGAACAGCGAGTACTCAGAATGCTGCCACCTCAAAAGAGATAGATCAGGTTAGCAGAAATAAAAGTCTTCAAGAAGAAATGAGTAATTAAGGCAGAGATTTATATAAAGCAGATATTGTTAAGATCTAATAACTTTCTGGGGATACAACGCTTCTATCATGTACAATGTTATTTTAAGAACAGGTTAAAGTTGTAGACATGTTGAGAACTATTCTATTCCTGTCCACGCACACCTAGGCTGGTGTACAGCCCTGTAAACACCATCACAGATTGCACTGATCTGATGATCAGGCAATGCACAAAAATGCTCTACTAACTTTTACTCTTAATTTTAAGACTTCTAGTAAATACTACTAAAAGCATGAACAGTAAAAATGGTGTTTCCTCCACTATTTACCTCCAGATTCTAAGGCGAAATCCACCATCCCAGTCTTGTCTTGAGAGTAGAGTTTCAGTGCATTATTTACAATAATCTGTGCTTGCTACAGGTGTACACATACAAGAGAATGGAAGGAGAAATATTTTAATAAGATCAAGTGATAAAATAATTTATATCTACATATCTGTGAAGTCGCTAGCATCTTTCTGAGATGCTGAACTTCATCACAAGTCTTTGAAAGCCTCTTTTAAGACAGAGGCCACTTTTAATGCACGGTTGTCTATCTTAGAATACAAGTTCATATGGCATTTTGACTGCTGTTTTCTTTAAAATCTGCATTCTTTCTTCCCAAGACCCGGAGCTGCATTTCTTTGGTATACTTGTTTCTTGAGAATTCTTCAATTTTCAAGATAACACACTTTGAAAAAAATGCAAATGTTCGTAACAGGCAACAATCAATGCTGTAAGAATACACTCAATAAAAGCATTTTCTGCAGTTCTCCTCATTTCAATTGATGTTCCTGACATCTCCTAAAATCATTAACATTTATGTTGACAGTCATGCTGCACAAAACGCCCATAGAAGAACTCTTTCCAGTTTGAGTTGAGCTTTTGAGACCTTAAAACTCACCGCTTCTGTGATTCCAGAAATCCCTGCGTTGGTCACAGCATTCGTAACTACTTCAGATGTTACTTTTTGGTTTGTTACAGACATATGGAGAGTAATATTCTTGAGGATCTGCAACTCAAGATCCCGCAGCAAAGTCTGTAGATCACTTTTGCTCACAAAATTGGAGGTAAGCCACTGGAGAAGTGATTCAGGAAAGTCTTCTTGATGATCACCAAAAAGCATTAGCTTGACAGATTCTTTGACCTGGGCATCTACCTAGTAGAAGCCATTAACAATTATAATTATTAGGTTTTATATATATATAATAAATATATATAAGTATAAATATAAAGCAGGCACATAGCTAGACCATATTTGAGTGTTATCACAAGTCAGTATTTAGGTCAAAGTTGATAATCCTGTATCAATACTGTTGTATTTTGTTGGCTACATTCCAGTCAGACCTTTTAAAAGGCTTCAAAAGAACTTAGGCATGATTTTTTAAAAGCAACTCTCAAATAACAAACCTAACTTGCTTTTACTTAAGTTTCTTTTCCATATTTCCATGGATTAGCAAAATGTATCAACAGCAAAGTACTGTACAGAGAACTGCTACTCCATCATAACTTACAAGCAAACCCCTGCCATTGTAGAAAACAAGCCATAAACTCCTGTGTAGTACAGTGTTATGCACTAATGGAAAAATCACAGTAACCCTACATAGAACACTGTCATCCTTTAAGATTAATACTATCCTCATGTTACTGATTGCAGTGCCTTTCAAGAAAGTTAGTGAACAAAACCAAGTAATATCAAATTTTACTGGGACAGTTAGAGAAGTTGCAGAACCTACTTTTTCATGAATGACATCCATTTTCTCACAACTCGTCTTCACACCTTCCCCAGGTAACAGCTCCGATTTCATGTAAGACAGCTCTAGTTCTAACTTTTTAATTTTGGACATAAGTAGACTATATTGATCATCATCTCTGACAAAAACAAGGAGCCAATCATTAGGAAAGAGCAGTTGGAATCATTCCATCAAATCCCAAAGATGTGAGAATATACTTGTCTAATACAAAGTGCTTTCCTAGTTCAATTGTTCACCACAATACACACAGAACTTGCAGTTCTTTGAAGATGTTATTTAAGGCATACTTGGAATTAATATATTCAAAGCAAAGTATTTTGAAGTTATGGAAAAATCCAGCAGTGATGATTTCAGATTATTACCAGGCTGACAAGTTAATAACTCAAACATATACAGATTTTGGGGAATTTAGAGGCTTCTGGCAAACCAGTCAAACTTCATTTGTGTGCATTTGCCACTGGTTAGAGCAAGTCACAGGCTACCTCACTCAAACCAGAGTAACTCCAGAGGCAGTGCTGAGTTACAAACAGCAGCTCATATATGCCCAATATAGATCAGTCTCCAGTGAGCGCTATGGAAAAAGGTCTCAGCCATCATTATAAAGCCGTTTTACATTTAATTCTAATTTAAATGGCAATTCAGCAAATAAGCCAAAAAACAGAGACAAAAATTAGAATAGATACAATTCAAGAATTTAAATATAAAGCCCATCAAAAGCAGTTACTGTATATTTCACTAAGTGATCTGAAGGAAAATTCTAACGCATTTTTAAGAGGAGAAGTCTCTCATTCTCCTCCACCATATAAACAAGTTTTCTTTAGTGAAAGTGCAGTTGCAGGGTTGCCTCCACACTGGAGGAGGGTCCTGTGCTGATGGTTCAGCATCACAGCTGAAATCCAGCACAAGACGGAAGGGCTCTTGCTGACAATACAAACTCTCAGGGTCAGTTAACTCACACAAGATAAGGATTGTTATACTGGAAAGAACAACACACAAATCACTGTCGGTTGGCATTAGGACTGAAAAAGCAAAATATATTTGAAAAGTGCTTATACCTCACTGTTTTTGATTTGGCTACGTCAAGCTCCTTCTGGATGTCCTAAAAAATACAAAAGTTAAGTTTCATCATAGACAAAGAAACTCAAGTGACAGAAAGAGAATAAAGAATGTTACATGAAAATAAATTTTAGCACCACCTGTACAGGATTGTGCTCACAATTATGTCTGTGTCTCTGTGTAATAAAGCTTCATTCCAAATAGAACCTGCCTCACTGGTCAAGGGAATAATTTTTAAACTTTGGAATGAAACCCTCTCCAAGAAGGGGGAGCAAAAACACAAAACAAGTTTTGAGACTTAGGGAACTGTAACAGCCAGACTGCTGTTTGGGACAGCAAATAAAAACTGAGTCTGTTTTATCAACAGGTTACAATTAGAACAAGTCAGCAAAGCTCACTTTCAATACCTTGGATTCAGCAGAGAGTTTTCTAAGAAGGTCTTCCAGCGTCTGGATGCGTAACTCATGTTCTTTATGTAAAGCCAGGAAGTCAGTCTTAAAAAAGAGGGAAGAAAGAGGGGGTGTATTCTCTTTTGGAGTACAAATACCATAACTTATATTTTCTGCAAAGTGCAATTTTCATTCCATTCTGTGAATGTTTAAGTGATTTATCCTGCAGGTAGTGTGAGAAATCACAAAATCTGTAATAAATACAGCAGTCTGATTCAGCTGTAGTAGGGGCTATACACAGGGAAGTTTACCACAAAATCCCTGCTTTGTGACTAGCCCTTCCTATAGTCTTCTTTATCTGTATGGAAACAGGATAAATCCAGCAGCTTTTCAGCAATGTAGGAATCTACTTTAGGCCACCTGTCTGGAATTAATCCTTTGTCAGCAATAACAAAGCAGGAACAAAAGCCCACCACGACTTCCTGGCTTTTACTACCGGTTGGTTATTTCTACAGCAGAAAAAGAATCCTCCAGTCAAACTGCTGACAATCTGCATCAGTAAAACTTCAATCAGTATCAGGAAACATCAATAACTGACTGTCTTACCTTTTCCTCCAATTTCATATCTTCAAGATATTGACTCATGACATTTTTTACTAAATTCAGTGTTTCGCTTCTGTCACTCATCGTGGCAACCTGATCTTGAAGATTCTGGAGCAGGCTCATCACTTTGTTATATTCTTTGTTACGGTCATGGCATCTGTCAGACACGAAGGCCATTTGCTTTTCCAGCTCACTTATGCGACCAAAGTCAAAGATGTTTATGGTATCCTAAAGTATAAAGATAATGCTTTAATATATTAAAAAATCAAGACACTTATTTACATTACTCTTGTGCAACAAGTAGTTATTGCAAAATATTGAAGACATGGGAGTTAAGAGATCTTAAAATATATGCAAGTTCTTCCCTAGACTGTTCTCCCTTACCTTTGGAGGTTGCACAGAATGAAAAGAATCATCTTGTGGTTCAGGAACATGAACAGAATCATCTGTTCTCTGTATTCTGTCAATTCTTGTCCAGTTCAGTGGAGGTAATAATGAAATGAAGCCATTAAGCCCCCAGAACCACATTCCTAGAACAGAAACAAAAAGCAACGTGTGTTCATAAGAATCCTCCCTTCCAATGGCTTCTATCTACAAATGGTCTTTTTAAGGACACAGCTATCTTCAGTTTGCAAGGTAGGTGCCACACAATGGACACCACTCCAAGTCTAAACAAAAATCACCATGAGTCAGCTTTAAAGTTTTTAAATCAAGCACTCAAAAATATCAGGGAACATCCGTCAGTCCCGCTCACACAGTTGTGAGGCAGGGAACTTGCACTTAGATATATCATGGTACAAAGCTTAAACTTGTTCTACTGCTTCCCTGGCACCTTGATCACATTTGCTGATGAAGACAGGCCACATTTCCTGAAGGCAGATGTAAATGCTGCTTTTTATCTCCACAGAAAATACGTTGCATTATACACTTACTACATATCACATTGCATAAGAGCTAACAAAAGTTGGAGGAAACTTAGGCTTCCATGGAAATAAAATAGCATTTCACAAGATTACACTTATTTTTGCAATATCTTAGTGGGAAGTAGCAACATTTTCTACACAGTGTAAATTCTTTCCTTGTTCACCCTTGTGCAGAGGAAGCTTCATCTTCTCCACAAAATAGCTGCAAGTTTGTAAGATTCACAAAAACATGAAACTGCTTTTCAGAAATGGCCCAGCACTTCCGGTAAATACTTCAAACTTAATTTGTTTCACTTCAAAGTTGACAGCTGGCCTGGAACACTGTCTACTAACCAGTCTAAAGTCAGCAGTATCTGAAGCAACTAAAACATGGTCTAGAGCCAAGGAAAGACAGGATGAGTTCATAAAAACTTAACCACACTTTCATGGAGACTGACAATGCAATCAGTACAGAGCCTGCTCTTTCATTGCTGCTCCTGTGATGGGAGGTAAAGAGAAAAGGACTTCAGTGTGTTTACTTAACTACTGTTTAGAAAGCACTCCATGCAGTTAAATCAAGGATATTACTTTCATGACAAGGAGAAAGCTTGCTGACTTGTCAGTACCCTGGAAGCTTGAATTACTGCCCTGTTCACAAACTTGCTTTTTTTCACTTCTGCATCTTCTTCACAAATCAACTAAAAACGCTATTTTGGAACAGCTGTAGTACACACTCAGATTTGTATTATAAGTGAACAATTGACATACCTAGTAGAAACAGGAGTGGGATAAGAAACAGTAACCACCTGTAGTTCTTTGGAAGGCATCTAGAGAAAGAGAGGAAAGTTTACAAGAAAGAATACATTTACCATAATTAATTGTTTTACATTGTAACTGGGTAAATAACTTGCTCATAAAACAATTATTTCAAAGGATACACACCTTCTTATAAGAAACACCTTGAGCAAAGACATCAGTGTAACAAGTTGATACCACCCAGTTCTAAGCAACCTGAACATGCCAGAAGCTGCCCTCCCTAGAAGACAAAAGGTGGGAGTGTGAAATGTAATTACTGCAGCACATGTTCAAAGAAACCAAGCAGAGGGACATGCAGCTGTGGCCAACAACGCTTTGCAGAGTGGAGAAATGTATGAATAAGGCAACGCATGCAGCTTATTGACATCTAGATATCACAAGTGTGACAGCATTGTAACATCAGCTACTCAACAAGATCAACAGCCATGCAAGGAGATGAAGTGCTCATTTGTTATGACAATGCTACCTTGCTGGAAATTCAGTATTAAAGTCTGAACACAAGTTATCACACACTGGAGACCTCAGTACGCTCCAGGAAATGCACAGATTAGCAGCAGCAGTTTTTGGTAAGAGGAATACCAATACAGGAAGCGACTGCCAAACCAAACACACCCCATTACTCTTGACACCCCATATTCAGTGCTATTCACACACTCATTCCCTCCTGAAACAGCTTGGTTAGTCTCCTGCTATGCCTGTGAACAGACACACGCTCTCTCATTAAGCATATTTTGGTCAATAAAGTAGCACATGCATTTCAAGATACAAAAGCTACAGCACAAGCACAGCTGAATTAGTGTAAGCCCCTGCAGTCCCCTAGTTTGCCAAAAGGAACAGGCAGTGCACACACACACGGATTAGAATAGTAACCTGGAGAAAGAACGGCCAGCCAAAGTAGAGACAACACCTTCTGCGACACAAGCCATCCCGTTGCTCCCACTGTTCGCAACACGTGAAGCATAAAGTAACCTGGATTATAACAAATTAACTCCATGTGGTAACACACAAAGGAGCTGAAGGTTCTCTTCAGTACATGCAGTAAAACACACTCAGTCCCCTGCCCATTACATGTTCTGCAGAATTTTAAACCATACCTTTCAGTAATCTCAAACTCAGTTCTTCACTACTTTAAAGGAAAGCAAGCCACTAATAAATATGAAGTCAAGTAAAACCAAGACAGTTTAGAAACTGAATTCTCATGGACAGAGAGAAACAGAATGAACATCATCTGTGCAGTTAGAATATCACTTTTCCAAAATCAAAGTTTACATTTTGTAACATGTTTATCTAACAATGCCATGCAAAGTGTAGCAGAGAATAGCAAGAGTACTACCATAAAAGCAAGCTTTAAGAACATCATTACTTTAAAAGCATCTTATTTGTTCAAAATTATACATCAAGTTCAATATCTGGGTTACTGTTGAGAAGCGAGAACAATTAAAAATTTAAAATTCCAGTGATGTCTAAGAAATACTGATAAATAATAGAAAGTATTCCCTACTAAAAGTTACAAATAGTCAATTTTCATTAAACTGAGTGTTCCCAAGGATGTTCAGTACCACAGTTTTGTATCTCTTAAAGAGAACAAAACTACCACCACGAAACACCCCCAACCCTGTAATATGCACTGTAATAAATGCACTGTAATAAAATGCTGTAACAAAGCCTGCTGAGGCCAACAATTACTATGTCCAAGACTAGTACCAATCTTTCTATAGAACAAACTACACGGTATATGTTTAGAAATAATCCTACATTTTTAGATTAGCAGATATGTCTGGGTTAATCTGAGGGATTATAGATATACCAACCCAGTGTTTTGCAAATCATTTAGGTGACTGGAGTGTCTCAAATCATTTTCCTTTGCTGAATAAAGAGCACTCAACAGATCCTTGATGCCTCTGTCATTCAAGCTAGGGAACACTCATCTCACAGGGTAGATTCTATCCCTATATAAGAGTCCTGTAAAAATTGACTACCACTAGAACAAAAATAAAATGTTAAAACCCCTTTATTCAAATAGTCTTCATACGAGTACCTCATACTTCGCCCGCATTTAAAGTCAGCTTTTCAACCTATCAAACATACAGATCTCCCTGAAGTGCAATAAATTAACAATCTGACTTGTTCCCCTTAACATACAAGGTGCGCATTACCCTGCACCTTGTTTTCACTAATAGGTAAGCAGCCTGCCAAGCTTGTGCAAAAGCCAGAATCAGAGCAAGAAGTCAGACAGAAGAGGTGTTAAGGAAGTTAGTTGTCTAGCACTTTACATTTTTATCCTACTTTGACAGATGAAGGAAGGAAAAAAACCCCGAACACAAAACATGTATGATTAACGTTGTGAGACTGCGATGCAAAATAAAAGCAAACAAAAATGTCCAAGTCAACCTGCAGAAGAAAAGGGGTGCCAAATGGTCCTTGCTACCCTTTTAGCCCATGAGGACTGCATGTGGTCTGTGGTGTATATTTCAAGATGTTTCTTCCCCTTACAGTCATCACCTGTTGGTTGCGGTAACAGTTGATTAATGGGATAAAGCCAGGATCAAGTCAAGATAAGATAAAAGATAACTTGAACAAGTCTATCTCACATCATCAGATATCAACCCAAAAACTGATAAGCAAACTTTAGGGGAAGGAAACTTGCTGGGGGAAAGACTACAGTACACCAGGGGATCACCACCCCACCCCCCACATCTAAGTTGCAAACCAAATATTTACTTTGTAGCTTCCATAGTGTCAGGGGCTGTCTGATACTACTATTACAGCAACAACCTGGTGTAGAGCCCCAGGCTGACACAACGTTAATCACTATACTTACATATTGATTCCTCATTCACACCAAGATGACGATCTTCTCTGTAGAACTCCTTTACATTCATGCTCCCACAGTAGTCTGAGTGAGCTGCAACACATCCAAAAAGCACACATGGAATCTAATTCTCAAGTTCAAAGCCTTTCATATACACAGATTTTAGCTAAACTGGCTTGGTTCACTATTAAAGTTAGATTACTCACAGGAAACCTGAAAAATTATTGAGGAAGAAGCTTACTCTGTGCAATCTTACTCTTTCTTTAAATATTAGGGGACCTCTTGGTTCAAAAAAATCCTTCTGCTTCTTTACAGATAGCAAAGTTCATTAAAAAAAAGACCAAAAAAACAAACAAACCACCCAACCAACCCTCATCAAGTAAGTTCCCATTCCCAACATTCCATCAAATGGGTCAGCCATTCATTACATATTTGTGTTCATTTTAACAAACTTGTTACAAGAAGGAGAAGAAAGCATTAGCAGTTATAAGACTCTGAGCAGAGAGAAGAAGGAGAGCAAAGTTCTACTCACATGCAAAAATCAGTTACCTTCTGCCTATGGCAATTTAAGTTCCCTTGTAGAGCAGGTATAATAGAAGAGAAAGCACCAAGGAAGAAATGAATGTTTTCAGGGAAAACAAGATGTGCTCTAAAGTAGTGCAGAGTGATGAGAGCAGTTTGAGTTTTGCAAGACAGATCTAAACAAGCTTTAAGTGCACAGCAAGTTTAAAGGTGGTAAGAGAGACCTAAAGACACTGAAAAATTAGAATTTGACACTATCACCGCAGTTTTTAAGAATCAACTTAAGTTTCTCACTTTAAAAATTGCTCTCTACCACTTCCTAGTAAAAATCAGTATGTGGATGTCGTGTAAAGGAATCTCGATACTTTGAAAACAGAGGAAAGGTATGAAAAGTGTAGCACAAGTGAGGTAATAATAAAAACCGAGAAAGACAGGAGCCAGCCAAAAGACTACAGAAGAAGAAGACTATAGTGCCAAAGATAAAGTGTGTAAGAAAGAAAAACCAATACACACACTCTGTCTTTGTTTGGAGACCAAGGAAGACAACTGAAAAGGTACCTTTATATTCATAACCCAGCTTCAGCAAAACCATTTGAAATAGTTGCACTAATAGTGATGCAAAAGATGCTGCAGTATTTTTGACCAATCGTAGAATCTTACTCATGTAGAAATACGTTCCTCCTATTGAAAAAAACAGTTTGAATACAAATTATTCATCCATAGAAATATGTAATTGTGTTCTCTGGTCACCATTAGCTTGTGTAAGAGTGAGGACGAAGCAGAGAAAGCCTTTAGCCAAGAGTATGAAACTTTAGCAAGTGTGGTTTGAAAAGTCAGGGTGTATTAGATATTACATCAAAGCTTTTTCAAGAACTACACACCCTGGATAATGACTTCAAGGTAAAATGTGTAACTTCAGCAAGAATAACTTTGTTTAGTGAGAATGCAGAACTCTAAAGAACAATGAATTCCTTGCTTATGGAACTCAGGATTCCTCATGGATGTGAGCTGCTGATCCTGATTTTGGGGGTCACAGTTCCAAAGAGACACTACAGTGTTATTCTGGATTTGAAGGTGAAGACTTCACCACCTTCCCTGCTGTTACATCAGAGGAAGTTCCTACAGTGGTGTGCCTGAAGTGCTAGAAACACACCCTTCTCCAGAGCCACAGGAACAAAGCCACAATCCACCACTGCTGCTGTCCCAGACTCAGCCACATCCCAAAAACCTGCCATGACTGTGTGTGCCTTTCCCCACCCACACACTCCCAAAGTTTGACCCAAACTTCTAGATTAAAGTTCAAAGGAATGTACAAAGATGAGTAAAATTCTCTCATGTGAATACAAACTCAGGAGCACAGAAAGAGTTTTCATGCAGTGTCACTTTAAGTAGTTGACTGCAAGTCAAAAGAATTCCACTCTGTGCTACACACTAACTAAAGAGAAATACTTAAGTATTTGAAGTCATATCATACAGCTCAAACAAACTAATTTCTTGTACTGAAAACAAACTTCATTCAAGACTAACAAATCTACAGAATTCCAACACTGGCTCCTTTCTAACTCAAGGTCATTAAAGAAACAAATCCTTTGTGGTAACTGAGGACTACCAGTAATCAAGAAACTCCAGATGGTGTGCAAGAGGCAGGCAGACACAGGCAAGACAATGAGGAAAACAATCCACTGCATGGAGATCGCCTTAGAAAGGCAGAATCTTATCTATACAGACTCAGTTTTCCAAGCTTTTGGAATGCAGTCACTAGAGTGACTATTTGGAATCGGTTTTTCCCTTTGGACTTCCATTTTTCATGCAGTTGAGGTTTAGCTTTTAGAAACACTATAAAAAGCTGCAAGGTTAAAACAGGAGAAAAAAATTAAACAGGAAGTAGAAAGTCCTCTCAGAGATTCCCTAGATAGCAGAAGCATTGCAAAGTAACAATTCTGGTCAATCTTGAAAGTTCAAATCATATAAGGGATAAAAAATTATAAAAGCAAAAGCACAGAAAAAGTTATCTGAAAGCCATGACCAAAAACATCATAGACAGAGCCACATAGACCCGATGTCAGATTAGGAGACTTACAAACAGTGCTGGCTGGCCAAATAATTTTATAACTTAAGATATCAGAGCACTTTCATTCTGTAATTGTTCAATTCCTACAGCAGCACTGAAAATCAGTAGATAATTATACACAAGAAACCGAAAAGTACATAAAATTTCAACTTATACAGAAAAAGGTATCATATAAGCTGATCTCTAGAATTCAGTTATTGGCAAGTTTATCAGAGTAGGACAAGCCTAAATAACACTACATAGAAATGAAGCAACTGAACTGTATTGCAGAGAGAACACAAGAGAAAGTAACTTACTAGATGCATGTTTCTGGCTCCTGTCCCTAGTGTAGATCCTGGAGGATGGCACGTGGGAAGCTGAGTAGGCAGTGAGGACCTCCTTCCTCTCTGACAGCATGCTGCAGTCACTGCACGTGTAGCCGTTCAGCGTGGGCTGCAGCTCTGCTGCTGCTATGCCCCCGTTCCCCTGCAGCAGTGTGGTGTCACTGCCTGGAAACAGAGCACAACAAGCAACACACCATGTCAGAACTGCCAGCACTGTGGCTGTTACACAGAATGGATGTGGAAGGAAAAGCGAAGTGTAGCTACCTTTGGGGTCACCTTCTTCATCAAGGCCTGCAAACGAAAAAAGAAGAAATTGGTCCCAAATATAAGAAGACCTGAACTGAATTACAGTATCTGACATAAACTCAAGTTAGAAGTCCCACTAATTTTAAGAGTTCAAAGAAAGTCTCTTTATGGTTAGCATTTAACATATTTTGCAGCCCATCAGATAAACACGTATCCAGACCTTATTATAGTAGGGTAATAGTTGTGAAAAGCATCCCACCACAGAAGAGGCAGACAATGTAAAATGAATATCAACTGCACCTTGACTTAGCTCCCACGTGAAGTTAAAGCAGCTAATTACAAGCTTACAACATTTCTGCTGCTTATAACTACTTTGATACTACTGTATTTAAAATTCCATTTTAAGAGCCAGGTTATCAAAAATTTAGAATGGGTTCTACCAAGATTGAAACAATTCTTCCCATCAGGACTCTGGGAAGGTCACAAGTATTCTGACTGGAAACAAAGAGTCTGAATTGAGAGATGTAACAAACTGTTGATCTGGTTCTACAGAAAACTTCACATAGACAATACTTTATATAGACAACCCTCCTATTTTCTCTTCACTGAAGAAAGCAGGTTCCAGGAAAGTATACTTTTATATACTTGCAAAGCCAAACCAGCCAGGCACACACAAAAACCCTTCTGGGAAATCCTGAAATGCCACTAATTTGAAACTTTCACATTAAGGTATGCTAAGAAGAAACAAACTTCTTCCCATAAACAAAGAAGAAAATGCTTTTCCTTTGGATTTCCAAAGACAAGTTACATGTTTACCATTCTTTAAATACAGTACTCAATGTACATTTTGAAGAAAGCAATGACAGGAGATAATTATGGCATTGCATCACGAAAGCGTTTATGTTTGCTGGCATATTAACTTGACTATGCAACATCTCTTGATGTTAACTATGCCAGTAAATCAAAGTTACACACTGGGCCATGAATTTCCAGTGAGCATCTTAGCAAGTAGACCCCTACAGCAGAAGTGCAAGTGCACACATCTGGGGATAGGATGGACAGCAGGTGGGACAAAGATCATAAATTTATACGCACCAAACCAACCAGTTTGCAGAGTTTGATGCAAGCAATAGCAATCACTGCCTACCCCAGAAATGATCAACTTCTGTCTGTTCCCGAATCAGAGACTCATCCAGTATAGTGGATATCATTGATGTATCACTGGCATGGCTATTGAAACTGCTCTGGCTAAAAACAGATGAGCTGGACAGATTTTTCCTTGGCACATGTCTTCCACTGCCAGACTGTTTGTTCATACTTCTGCGTTGCTTTATCACCCTAGGAAACAACACAAAGGCAAGTAAGACATAGCACTAAAGACACAAATTTCTGTTAATTTCTCACTTTATTAATGAATGATTAAACAGTCGTTTCAACACTGATGTGACTAAACAGAGCAAACAAGGTTTAAAAGGAAGTCCTCGCCTTCAAGCACCTATAATTTTACACAGATGTTTGTAAAAAATTGTCATTGCAAACCACATACTGAACATAAATTTCAGAGTACAGCAGGAAACACCAAGAACAAAAAAATAAGACCTCTAGGTAACCTTTTTGCATTATTGTGTTCAAACAGTAAGACTCAAGATTTACTTGTGATGACTAAAAATGCTTACTTAGATTGATCCCTGAAGGACATGTTTCCAGCATAAGAGCTGTCATGAAGGGAATCACTCTGTCCATCATCTGATTTACTGTATCCTCCAGCAGCCAACCGTAAACTACGCCGTGACATTCTGGGTGAATCAAACACTGGATCTATTTTGTTTTCAGTCTCAAAATCCAAAGCAGATGAAGAATAACTCGAACTGCAGTAAAATAAGAAAGGCAAAGTTACTAGGGGAATTTTCAACCTGGTAACAAACATGCTCTTCAAGCTAGCCCAAGTTTCCATTAAATGCAGTTTATTCAGGGTTATGGTACAATCCCCACAAGATATATCAAATAACCCCAATAATCTAGATATATGTAGATATTCAAGGTTCTCCTAAGCAATTCATATTATGAGTTCTACAACTGAAAGCAAATCAGAGAAAGAAACAACCATGGAAACAACCTCTCAAGTTCAGCCAGAGCAAGCACTCATTCTTTTGGGACCAATCTGAGAGAGGAAGCCATTCATGACACAGTTTCTTCACCACGTCTAGCAGCAAATTAAAAATGACACACTCTAAATTGCAAAGCAAAGATTAATCTTCAGTCTAAGCTTATTTTTGTCTATTTTCTGTTTGCCAAGTCCTTGTTTTGAGAACCAAAGATCCATATGCCCATTACTCTGAATTTCCATCTCTCAACAAGTAGGAACTTCCTCCCTTTAAGACACTTAAAAGACTTCCTTACTTCGGCTACTTCAGTTTAACCACCATTACTTTTTTGAAAGAAGTGGTTTAAAAACATTTTGTAATTTACTGCAAACCATGAGAAATATTTAACTCCAAACTAACAAAAAATGTTTAGACACTTTAATCTGCTTTTCTCCACAGAGGCAAGTTTACATGTAGATAACCTTCACATCGTTACCCCAGGAACTCCACATTTTGACACGTGATTCTCTCAGAGCTTCCATGAAAATTTACAGTGAAGACAAGGCAGCAACACAAGGCAAACACAAACAGATTAAGCTGAGGAGTCTGTAAGAAATACATTTACCAAAGCAGAAGTTTAGCCTAGAGGAGAATACTCATACTTACAACCAAAGGAAACATTCAGTTATGTAAGTGAGCAGAGGCTGCTGGCACTGGGCATTGCACAGCAGGTCAGGTTCTAGAACTGCTCAGCCCTGTGACCCACAGCATACAAATGCTAAGTGCTCTAGGCCAGCTTTCATAAGGACTCTGTCCCTTCTTGGGCCACAGGGATATACAGATGTAACAGCACTTCAGTACTCCTGGGGATTTTATTTGGTTTTTTAAAAGAAGAGATAAGCAAAGAACTGTTTACAACAGCAGCTCCTTCTCCCCAAACAAAAACAAACAAGCAAATTAGATCTGAATGAGTAGATTCTACTGTACGGCCTGTATTTGAAATAGAAGCTTTCCCTTTAAAAAATACATATAAACAGCTACTATAAAATGTATTTGTGTAAAAACAATTCAATGGAAATAGTTTTCTTACACAATCATTAAAGACCTCAGAACATCACAAAATAATAATATGGTAAGTATTGTATTATTTCGGCATACAGTTAAGTTAACATCAGAAGGCCTTGAAGCTACACTTACAGTAATGATGTAATTCTGACAAGGTGGTGCTTTTGAAGTGAGTTTCTTCATTGCTCCACAATGCAAAGTAAAGCATGTAAGAAGGGGCTGTCAGAGCTTGTCAACTGCGTTTCTTTTGGCTAAAAAACTAACCCAGACAACACACTGCAGGAAAACATCTCATGGCTCCAGCACCAGCTGGGCATTCAGCCCGTAAAACCAGACCAGAGTCTGTCCAAAGTAGCTGCTTCTATTGCCCTGAGCACAGATTTGATGGCAGGGCTTTGGTTCTATGTGCTGGATCTCACTGGTCTGCCCTGATAACACTGGCACACGCAGTGCAACCCCGCGCAAGGCAGGAGCCCCAGCACAACTTAACAAACCCAGCATATATTACTAAATTCATTCGGCTTATTAATCCTTGCTTCCATTTGGCTGGAAGAGGGAGAAGAAACAACACGTTTGCTCATGTACTTAACCAATTGTAGACTAAAGAATTTAATTTTTACAGTTTTCAAAAATGCTAAGTATAGATGACTCATACTCTGACAGATGTGAAGTGAGAACACGGGTTAAATGTGGCTCCTCCTGCTGTTATTCTGAAAGGGTCAGAGCCACAACACTTTTCTATTGAGTCCCTCCCTAAACAGTTGTTTCAGAACTCAGTTTTGCTATTTACACTTGCCACTATGCATTTGCTTTTCCTCATCTTCACCCCGTGTTTCTTACAGACACTCAATTCACAAGAACAGAAAGTACACAGAACAAGCTGACAGCTGTGACCAGCCTCAATTTGTTTCTGTTTATGAACACTTGCTGTTACCAACTACCTCAATGAGCATTTATATCAATGTGGATTGAATAAATAGCTTGAAGTTGGGCTCCACTATCTAAAAAAAAAGGCCAACAAATCATCATGGAATCTTTTCCTCTTTAACAAAAGGGGCTTGTCTCTCACTTACGCTAGATAATAATTCTGTTCACATTATCTGTCCTCTCTCAGCAGGACAGTACCTAGAAGTCTCCTAACTCGCCATCTCACTTTCCATGCTTTGGGATGCAGCCTTTTTTCTTCTACAGAAAAGACTACAGTAAACAAAAAACCCACTGCCTTTCCTTTCAAGGGCCAGAAATGAACCTGTACATTGATGTACTCCTATGCTATATGTACAGCTAACCAAGAAACACCTAAAGGTGGGACGCAATTGGCCTACACTCCTGGATAACCTCTGCAAGCAGTGCGGACTCCGGTTCCTTCCCCCAGCAAACAGCTCCCATGGCTACTGGCAGAGCTGGTGACTGAATCTAGTTTTAACATTTCCAGCTTCTTGATACCTCCTTCACATGAGCTTCTACATAATAAGAATGTCCTAGACTTCAGCGAGTTATTTTTCAAGTTATATATTTATAAGTGGAATGAGAATGAAGTCTGCCAATTTTAGCATGCCTATAGCTTGTCTGAAGGACCTTAAGTGTCATTTATTTATAAATACTCCTTGGAATGAAATGGGCAGTGATGTTCTTGACTATTCAGGATAATAGATACATGCAACACACCTAAAGAACTACAAGTGAACAGACATCCTCTAACATGGACACAGACATATAGTCAATACAAAAACATTCATAGCCTTTCTAACCAGGGGGCATTATTTACATTAAGTGACCAAGGACACCACGTTGAATTGCTTAGTTATTTCTTCAGTCAGTCCCAGAACATACTTAAAAACCTCAAAGGATTTTACGCAATTACTGTGCAGAAAATTACATCCCAATTGAATGCTCTGACACAGAAAAAGAAAATCAAACCAAATTCTTATTGATTTAACCCATATTTGTGAAGAAGTGTTAAAGGCATCCAAACTAACAACACAACTCAAAAGATGATGGTGACTAAAAGGAAAGATCAGTCGTAAGAGCGAGGTGTAAATTATATGTTGACAAGTGGGTGAGATTCACAAGTTTGACTTGCATTTGGAGGAGGATAAAGATTATTTAGGTATATCAGTTAAATGTTTTTCTGATTTGGGCTGGAGGAGTAGAAGCGCAAAGTAGAAGCACTACAGCTATGAACACACAGTGATCCCAGTGAGTATTAATGTAAGTTCTATTAATAAATCATAGCCAACTCTATTTATAGCTTTGTGGTATCAAGCTTCACTGCACTGCTCTCTGCAGGGCTACATCCCAAGCCAATTTCTTTAAAGAAAAGATTCTGTAAAAATTGAATTGTCAAAGACAGAATAAACCAGATTAGAATATAAGCAAAACAAACACAGGTGAGGGGTAAGAAGGAACAAATTTCAACATGAAAATATTTCTGATTAGCAATTCTCCCTTTCCTCAGAGTCTTCAAATATTGTTTGACCCAGGGTAGGAAGAGCTACAATAATAGATGTCACTCTGCACATATATAGCAAGCAGATGCACAGCAAGAGTCTGCACAAAACACTGTACTTTACTCTCCTGACACCCTGCAAGCAGTGTCACGTCAGTGTACCAAGGAGTTTTCCTCCATTATTTTAACATTTGGGGCTTCACACAATTTTAAAGAAAGAGCTTGCCAATCCTTCCTTTCTACATAAAGAAGAATTACAATGAATTAATTTCAACCTAGTTTAACTATACTTGCCTTCATTAATTTAGTTATTAAACTTCATCTTACCCAACTCTATCCATTTCTAAATACCTATGCCTAATAGTCTAACACAGCAAAATAGCAAGCTGCAAAGTTTCAGGACATGCAACCCCTTCACAACTTCTCGGTTTTGCAAAACAGTCTTCATTTATGTAGCAAGACAAACACTCAGTTGTCCCCTAAATAAAACCCCACCAAAGTCATAACGAACTATCCTCCAGATGTCCAATAGGATTTATCATTCTGCATCTTCCTTTCTACTTGCCTGCTGTTTCACTGGATAAGAATTTTGGACAAGAATACCACAGGAGCAATGTTTAATCTAGCAGGAGTTACAGTATTTCAGCCAATCTCTAGGGCCCATTTGCAACACAGAGGTAACTAAACCCACTCAGTAATACAGAAGTGAAACTGCTGCTGGATACAAGGCACATAAATCACCTTTCATTGTCCAGCATGCTTTTCTTGTAATTAGAAAATCCACTTCTATTTAACCAACATTTTACCAATGGTTTTTCATAAAATTCAGGAAAAATTGCAATTCAATTGATGCAACATAAAAACACGTCACATTTTGCTACACTACTGACATTAGGCTATAGCTTAAAAAAAAAAAAAGCCATGATCCCCAACAGAAAATGGAAACGTACAGTTTTGGAGCACACAAAAGGAAGAGTATTAAGTCAGTAATCTCTTAATGCTACAGTTTTGGCAACTTCTGTTTTATTGGCAAGTAGCCAAGTATTCTCCAATCTCTATACTGTATTTTAATAGACAATACATAATAACGACATACAGAGAGAATAGAAAGGCAAATCTCATATAGCTAAACCAGTAACTCGGGCTCACGGATACATTTTGAAGTGAGTGTATATCACATAACTCAACAGCAGGAAAAGCTCAATAGATTAAAACAACAATCTGCTATATTAATACTAAAAAACTCAAAATAGGCATCACAACACTTGTTCTGAATACATAATAAAAATCTACCAAACACTATGGAGTTAGTTTTTAGAAAACTGAAGTGATTTAAGAAAAACAATCAAATACAAATATACAAGAAAAAGCAAGATCATTAGAAGATACAAGAGAAAGATACAAGAAAAAACAAGTTCATTGGAACACGGATTTTACATTCACCCAACAAGCAGCTTTGCTAAAAAGAAGTAATCAATATGTAACTTCCAGCCAAGTCCCATGCTAGTAGCAATGAGTGTGCATCAATCAGTATTTTAAAGTGGAAGTGGTCCCAAGTCACAAAAGAAAGCACACACCGAAGTTAAAAGACACAAAACATCGAAGAATTTTGAGGACATATTTATAGAAATCCAACAGCAGTTGTAACTAGGCGGACACAAGTTATTCATAGCAACTAATAAACACTGAGTCATTATCTTAGTCATTGTCCTGTTAGTTCAACATTTTCTTTCCTCCAGTTAGGACATAGCAGTTGTTTTCAAACCAGACTAGAAAAAGCCAACTTCTTCAAACAAGCCAGCTACTTACCATGAAAGCTCAAGTCTCCAGGGTTAGCAACATTCAGAGAACAGACAGTTTCTCTACAAGAAGAAAAGGGTTCTCACCTGAGTGCATATGTATAGCCAGTGTTCTCTGGCAGACACTGGGGAGGAGTGTACGTGTGTAGACGTGAAAAGTCCATGTTGACTGTTTCAAATCATACTGTAAAAGGTGAAAATAAAGTAATGCAATGACTTAAAATTGCATAAAGTCAGTCTAGGAGCCCTTGCACTGTTCAGCCTGTGTTATTAAGCACTGAAATAAAAGAGCTGTTACCAGAAACGTGGAGCTCTCAGTAGTGGAGTAGTATTGCTCCTACTGCCAAATATCCCTTATCATTACTACAGGAAGCTCAGGGTATTTCTGACTGTGACTTTCTCTATGATACTCTATTTTCAGCTATTTCCAAGTTCTCTAGAACGTGACAGTAATATGAGCCAAACTCTTATCACAACCAGATTACAACACTTCCACAAGAATTAAGTTATGCTGGTATGCCCAAAAGAGGCTAAGCATAAAAATCTAAAGAATTACGTAGCCATGTTTCCGAGATCTCTTCACAATGTGTTTTGCTTTGAGCACCCACTGAGCAAAGCACAGGTTGCTCTGTGCACCAACTAAGGATAACGCAGATGAAACTTGAGAAAGTTTTTACATATAGTCAAATCATTTTACTCTAGCACCTTTGAATACCATCCACTAAGCAGCGAGGGAGTATCCTGCACTTCACATAATTTATCCCTGCCATTAAAACCACTGAATACACACCCCAGCAAAAGAGCCAACTGCAAAGTGACTCATACGGTAGAATTAGGCACATTTTCCAGAGTGCCATCTACTTCCAAAAAACAACAAATCCAAAGCCAAAACTACCAAATCTAAAACCACCCAAGCAACATTTGTAAAACTTTCCATGGGGTCTTTGAAAGGTATTATAGCTTTCAGAAGAAAATAAAAACTGACGTTGTCATATCAACAAACTTGCAGAGCTGCATGGGTGACTACATGGGCGGTACTATGAACAACTTGACTTTCAATTTCAAAGCATTTGCAAAAAACCTTCAGCCCTTCTCAGTTTTATTAGCCAAAGAAAATTTTTAATTTCATAGAAGACTCCTTAATGATACCTTATTTGTGGTTAAGAAATAGGGATTTGGCTATCCTGGATTTGCATGGTTAGCAAAGCAGAATCCTACTTTCAGATTATCTATGGCTCCTGTTTCAACAGCAGGAAAAAATATTCCACACAATATGTGATGGCATACCTAAACCACAGTAAAAATATCCCCAGCTAATTTTCATAATCATAACATCAACAAGTATCCCATTTTGGAGATGCACTTTCCTATGCTGAAATAAGAGTTCTCATCTGTATAGCTACATATGCATAAGAAATAGGGACAAAGAGCAGGTACAGGCAAAAGCAGCTCAAAAGAAATCTGCACACGTAACATTAAAACGCTCTTAGTCAGTCCACCTGTAGCCTACAAATCCTGAGGTCAGTAAGGCAGGAGGATATTTCCATTACTACTGAAGACTTAAAAAATAAAACTTCCGGGCTTAAGCATCATAGCTTCCTGAATGCAAGCACCTCCCATGCAAAGTGGGGTTAACGAAAAATAAGGTCTCCTGCTCTCCTGCTATTTACCTTTTTTTTTTTGTATTATAGAGAACACATTTCCATTAAGTGATCTTTCTCTATGCTCACTTCATTTGTCCCAGAGCCATAATGCTTTCACTAACTTGTATATAAATTTGTTGTTTGTTTACAGGAAGCTTAAATCAGTAGTGCGGAAATACTAGCAAAGCAGCCTCATTCTTTTGCTAGAATGAGCAGCAAATTCTGTTGGAATACGTAACAACTGCTGCCTTACTTTACCAACAAACAGGAGCTCAATTTAGCTCATAGGAAATGGGGACCAGAGAGCAATGGCTCCGCAGGAACGAAAGTGGAAATACAGTGAATTTCAAGATGAGGGATGCTGATAACACCAGACAGCATTTGTATTAAAGAATAGCAAAACAGGTTTCTCAGACATATGCCTACTGAAACTGAAAACTATGATTAAGGTTGATCTGTTTGAATTGGTTCATCCCAATAAAGATTTTTAACCCCTAAGATAGAAAAACCTTGTTTAGTTTCCGCTGCAATTGATGTGCCTGCTTAGCACGCATCATTTCATCATAAAACCTGTTTTTTAACTGGCAACTCGGTAGCTAATCCTTCTGACACCCAGCAATATTTTCCCACATGGAAAGCTCAGCTATGCCAATGAGCTTTGAGTAGCTCCCCAGCTCCTCCCTGTCTCCACTGCCCATATGGGCAGGGCAAAGGCTGTTTGAAAAACAACATATTGGCTCAGTTTCTTCCCTGTTCTTTTCCCCTTCACCACCAGTTCTCTCTTTACTTGATTTCTAGATAAATCAAATGCTAGAATGTAAATAATATTTATTTGATAAAGTTTTAATTGTATCATTAAGTTATTACAGATAAAATACGTGCTTGACAAAGGCAGTGCTAACTGCAAAGCCTCGAAGGTACTTACGTGTAGGTCTATTAATAGCTGGGTTTCATAGCACCGAGCTCTCCAGTGAAGATATCAGGTTTGCCATCTAAACACCACACTTAGAAATCACTCTTAGAAGATTTAGGGGCTTGGCTTGATTCACTGCTTGTCTGATGCTCTAAAATTAATTCTGACTCAAGGGGAGAAGCCTCTACTCAATGTTTCAAAGCAACGAAACAGGCTTAACTGACTTAAATAGAATATGAAAATCATCTTCAGAGATGACCACCACAGTTTGCAAAAATCGGCATCTTAGAATTTACTATGAAACTGGATTTTTTTAAAGCCTGACTTTTAGTTCCACAGCTTAATCTTAGTTATCCACCTCTTCAAAACAAATGATCAACCCAATTTATTTAGAAATATTCTACATCCTTATTACAAAACAGACACAGGGTGGGCAGAGGACATTGACTCACTCTAATTTGTTCACTCATGTTTAACAGCACTCCACACCTTTCATGTATTATCGTTCTTCTTGCTTATGAAACTTTCATACACAACTGGAACTGAAAGAGATGTGCTAATAAAATATTTCAAAAATTTTAACTCACAAAACTTGGCAGAGAATCTGAGAGGTAGGCACAGTACTTAGTCCCACTTTGAACACTTCTGGGTGACCAACACCTTTCTGCTTTATGTACCATAGATCTGTCTGGACTCAGTTTCATGTAGACTTTTAGTAGCAGCTTTGTTGCAAGGATTACCAGGCCCAAACTCCAAAACAGCCTTTTTCCCATTTTTTAGAAACCATAAACATCTATTTCTAATACTAAGGGATATATGGTGCAAGAACCAAGCATGTAGTTATATAAAACCCCCAAGTAATAAGAATATTTTATAAGACAGCCCACAGTCAATTAATGACACAGCATTCCACTGGAGTGCAAGCGGACACTACGTGGGCCTCAGTTTACAAGCCAACTTCCATGTTCCTGCAGAGGAGACAGCTGGATTATTTGCCTTTTTTTGGGAAGCAGACACAACAGTCACCTTAAGTATTATCTGTCCCTTGCAATTAAACTGAAGCTGTGTTACAATAAATCAGCACAGCAGAAGGGCAGGAGAAGACAGACGGTGACTCTGTCAGAACACAAGGAAGCTCAGGGACTCCTGTAATCAGTGCAGCAGAATTTACCTTCACGCAAGGCCCTTGGCTGTCTCCAAAGGACTCTGAAGCTTCTGAGTGACATGTGGCTGCACCACTACCTCAAAAGCCTGTCTGACAGTCACTTTCACAATCAGCCAGCCTCAACAAAATCCTAGTACCATGGCAGCAAACTTCCTGGCTTCCAGGGAAGGTGATGAGATGCTCCACGAGCGGCCTTTACGTGCAGAAGCATCACAAGGCAGGGGGAACAGCACCAAACACTGATCATGCACTACAAGTACCTCACAGGGACAGACACAAACCCTCACTTACGGCTTTTGGGGTACACAGACTTTTACAAACATACTGTCCAGGCAGTTCCTCGTGAAATCCTTTTGTGACTAAGAAAGGGGTAAATTGCCATTTCACAAAAGGACTCTGGCAGAGTAGAAATATTCACCAAAGTCTGTTAGAGAATGAGAAAATTCCCAAGATGGCATGTTTTATTTTTTATGTTACAAGGGATAAAAAATGATACAATTAAAGTCTTAGATACTGGTAGTACTACTTCAAACAGAACCTCTACTATCCTCACGTTTTAAAGCCAAGTAAGTTTAAGTCACTGTGACTTAACACATTTAATGCCACAAATGCTAAACAGATTTGGGCAAACTATCAATAACAGTGAAACTGGAGCATGCTAACTCCATCAGTTTCTGAGAGCAAGCCATTTTTTACTTGTAATTTCAATTTTTATTTTCTTCTATTATTCAGAATAACCAATAAAATCACTGTTTTTGGTTAAAGAAGGCAAATTCCTAAGTAAATATACTCCACAAAGGATGTTTCACCACAGCAAGTTAAGTACTAGTTTAAACAGGCTGAAGAGCAAAGAGCTCCAAGCTAAATCAACATTTTATTAAAACACACATTCATAAAACATTATTATTCCCTTAAAAGAGCAACACAAAAGCAAACAAACCTAAAAACTCCAAGTAAAAAAATCGATATTTTACACTAGATGTTATCATTGAGCATTATGGCACAGCTCCCCAAACACAGGTGTCAAACTACAGCACTAACAACAAAACCCAGGTTCATCACAAAGCAGCAATACCGCACATTCACATTCTGTACCTCTCGAAACGCTTTTTAAAGGGCAGGCTGACAAAAACCAGCCACACATTCAGCCGCGGTGAAACAATCAGCGTGCCTGTTCATTGTTTACACGCAGGCCCCCGCTGCCAGCACACCATTTCAGAGCCCGGGCCCTCTCGCACACGCCGCGCCGGGGCCTGGCCGGGCCCCGCGCCCCCGCAGCCCGAGCGCCGCGCTCCGCTTCTCCGCCATCCGCCGCGGCCCGGGCTCAGGGCTCAGGGCGCGCTCCGCGGCGGGCGGCACACGCCGTGCCATCGAGCCCAAAATGGCTCCCGGCCCCAACAAAGCCCGCAGCGGCAGCCGGCCCGGCCCCCACGCTCCCCGTCACTCGCCGAGTTTGAATTCACTGGAGGGGACGGCCCGGCCGACCCCACCGCCTTAACCCCTGCGGCTCCGACAGCGGCTCCGCGTCCCTCCGCTCCCCAGCCCGCCGGCACACAACAAAAGGCGTGTTTTACCTCGCCCGTCACGCTCCTGAAACGCTTCACCTGCCCGATAAACACTCCCAGTGCTGGCTATCAAATTAAACCCCGACATCTTACTCTTTATAAACAACACCTGAATGCCTAAACGTTCACAACTTACAATCACCAAATCACAAGCCAGTCAAGCAGCGCAGATTTAAGGATATCTATACACCACCGCGTTTACTAATAGATCAATGTAAAAAGCCTGCTAAGCTTGTCAATAAAACCCTCCGTCCAGCTCACGACAAAAACACCCTGCAACTCACTTCCACAACACTGGTATGAAAATCAGCAAGCAGTAATTCAGCCCCATATGTAAAAAAGCAAGAATTAGACATTGAGATTCCGTGGGAAATTCAACAGAAGCATTAGCCTGGAATAGTCAGTTGCAAAGCACCGAAACAGAAACATTTAAAAAAATAGCAAATATTTAACTTCCTTTTTGCATAATGTTAAACCGAAAACCAGATGGTGGGATGGGGGGCCTGTAAACGCTGCAGAAACCCGGAATTTGCCGGCTAATATTTTCCATCCCTATAACATATTATAAACAATACATTTTTAAAATGCGTTTTATTTTAACGTAATATAACGTTAAATAAGGCAACGCAAAATAAGGAACATAAAATAAGGCAAATCAAATACTTTTTCTTCCCAATAGATACAAAACTTACTGGAACTGTCAGAAAACAGGTGCTGTCTCCAGTGGTTCTGACATTTCTACCCCTGTGGTCACTGAAGAGCAGCCAAACGCGAACATGGCATGAGGCACTCAGCACTACCACCTCAAAACGAGCGTAGCACTAAAATAGCACATTTTGCTGTAAAAACACGAGCAGTCACTCACTCGGCAAGCTATGCCAAACTCTTCTACAGTAAACCCGTCTGTTGAACAACACTTTTCCCAGAGAAGCAGCTGCCCTGAGGTGACAGTCGGGGGACAGCGAGGGCAGGTTTGTCTACCTGTGCTACCCAGACCAGAGCACAACACCCATCACAGCACGTTACCTTTGCACCAAGGCTCGGCAGCTGCGGCGAGCGCCGGCACCACCGCGCACTTATCAGCTCTTTCACAATCAGGGTGGAAATCTGCAGGTTACAGTTTCTTCTAACAAGGAAACCCTCCAGGTGCCAGGCCCAGAGGGACCCGGGCAGCTGAGGTTTCTCTCTTCTCCCAGCGAACAGCGCCGACCCACAGAACTCCGGGCTAACCAGGGGTCAGCGCCTGCCCCACGACTCCAGCCCGCAGCGCCTCACGCCCCGCTGCCTCCCCTGCGCCGCTGCCCGAGCCGGGGACGCCGATCCCCCGCTCGGGGGAGGCCGCAGACCCGAGACACCGCGCCCCGGGGGCTCCCACGCGGGC
>VZTD01001450.1:118876-152333 GCA_013397725.1 Rhagologus leucostigma | reverse complement strand
CCGCGCGGCCCCTCACACGCGGGCACGGGGCTCCTGCTCCGCCTCCGCCTCGGGCCCCGCTCGGCGTCTGCCCCCCGCCAGCGCCCGCAGCCCGGCCGCCTCCTGCCTCGCCTTCGCCCTCCGCAAAATGGAGCTGTGGGAGCCTCTGGAGCGAGCAACGGAGAGGGGAGGAGAGTTAACTCAGATCTTCACTCCGGCCTCTATTGCTTGACTCACTGACTTTCCCTCCCGGTGTTTCCTCTGTTTCCTTCCTTCCCGGCCTTTTTGGGATTTTCTTTCCCTTTGATTCGCCGCCCTCCGCTTAGACTTTGGCTCTGGCACAGGACACCCGGCCACTCGGTGGGACTGAAGCGCTTCGGCTTCGTGTGGTGCTCAACCGAGTCTCACCAGTGCCAGCATCGGGCTACAGAAACCTCCAGACAGCTACACGGAAAAGAAATCAAAGAATGGTTTGGGTTGGAACTGGCCTTTAAGCTTATCTAGTTCCAACTCCCCTGCGATGAGCGGGGACACCTCCCACTACACCGGGTTCCTCCAAGCCCTGTCCAACCTGGCCTTGAACACTTCCAGGGATGAGACTGGCTCTTGGCAGAGAGGAAACAAGCCCCATTGTTCAAACACTTGGGAAACGTATGCAAATACATTCGGTGTGAAGCCTGTGCCTGAGTGACGTTTTGTTAAGCCTTTAGTCTCCCCGA
Organism: Rhagologus leucostigma; assembly: GCA_013397725.1. NCBI lineage: Eukaryota > Metazoa > Chordata > Aves > Passeriformes > Rhagologus > Rhagologus leucostigma. The sequence goes on along the minus strand of VZTD01001450.1, from coordinate 151,635 downwards.
GTCCACAGCTCTCTTGCGGGCCCAGCTGTAGGCAGGAGGCAGGGACGGTGCAATGTCGGTGAACAGAATAGGGAATGTGTCACTTGGGAAAAGCTAACTAGGGCATAAATTGTTATTTACTTGTGTGTGCAAGAGAAATGACTCAGCTTGCTGTGAAAGATTGGCTAATAAATATGTAATTATCAAATAATCCAAATGTTTGGATACAAAATGAGAGAAGGCAGCTAATCCTTAAGAAACAGAAAATGCAAGATAAACACATTCACTTAAGGTATTAGCTGATATTGATGTAGCACTGATTTTGGGCAATTACTGTTTCTTTTAGAAGTGCTTTGCTCCAACTCTGCGACAGTTTTAAGATGCTGCAGCCAAAGTTGAGCTGACCCCAGTGACACTTGGAAGCCAGCGCCTGGTTTGGTCAGATGTGCAGCCCCACGCCAGTCACCTCCTCCCTGCACATGGCTGAGTATTTTGCAGAATCAGTTTTCTGGCCACTCCTCTTCCTGTACTTACTCCACACCTGTTTTCCTGTCTTAAGAGTAGATAATATTTAAAGGCTTAAGATACTCAGGGCAAAATCACCTCTTGGTTTAAATCTCCCTGAAATTCCTTGGTGGTGTGAGGCCAGGCCCTTTGAGGGATGTTTCCCACCCTGTTCCCCTGGTGCCCAGGCAGGGCAGGCAGCACTCAGCTCTGGCAGGACAAGGCATGTTGTTCTCCCACGGTGCTGCTGCAGCCTCCCAGGCTGCTCTGACTTGTCCCGAGCAGTTGTTTTTCCATCACGACCAGGCCAAGAGGCTGGATGGAGGATGATGGCTGAAGCTCAGTTTTCCCTCCACTCCTCAGCTATGAAAAGCAGTAGAGCTTTTTTTTAAGTTTCCAGGATTTAAGGGAAACTTGGTCAGATGTCCCAGTTTTGTTAAAAGAAGCTGGTACATACAGGGAGTTAAGTTTTCCACATTTCAGAAGAAACTGCTCTCAGGCCAAAAATTCTTTCAGGATTTCTCAGCATCTAACAAGTTCTGAATGTAAAGTGGGCCGACAATTTTATTGGCTAAGCTGAAGCGTATAGAAAAACGGTCAGTAAGAATAAAAATTGATCATATTAAGAATGTTCCAATTTTAACATTGCAGTTAAGAATTTAGAGAAAAAAAGCTTTCTGAACTGACGCCAGGTACGGGGAAACTGCAATACAAGGCCAAACCAATCCAAGGACCACATTTCTCTAGTTCTCTTTTTCCCTTCCCTTCCCTTCCCTTCCCTTCCCTTCCCTTCCCTCCCCACAGTGATTGAAGGTACAGACTGAACGTGGCAGAAACCAGTGCAGCGAGGTGTTTCTGACTGGTAGTACTGGGTACTGGGCATGGCACGCTGCTGCACAGGGTGGGAGTGGTGACCTTTGTGTCCATGGCTGGGGACATCATTGTATATATGTAGTAGTACGAAAATCACCTGAAATATGTGGAAATCTGATTTCTTGCTCATGAAAGAAAAGGTTTCTCACCATCTGCATGCCTTTATGGTTAAGCTCACCTGGGCCATTTTCCTACACCTCTCAGCTAAAGGCAGTGGGTGCTCTGATAACCCAGAGCAATTGGGTTATCAGGTAAAGGGGAATGCAGACCACTTCAGAGCAGGTTTGCCACTCGATCTCCGTGGTCCTGTCTTACAGGGGATTTCAGACATTAACAAGAAAAGCCGATTACACCCAAGGCAGGCCGGCAGAGCAGCCGTTCTCCTCACAGCTCTCATCTGCTGCTTCAGCTCAGCTCCTGCTTCTCTGGGGGATTGATCCCAGTAAATGGACACAAGCTTGTTAACTGTAATTTTTGTTGATCCTTCATCTGCCTAATAATGAAGATTTTTTTGCTTTATTTTTCTTTCTTTTTAAAACATGCTTAGAGTTCCACATGAAGGGCTGAGACACAGAGCAGTCCACGATGTATCCAGCAAGACCAGCTCTGATCCACTCTTCTAGCCAACACCTTCCTGCTCACCTTCCCATGCAGGGATCCTAACACAGACTCTGCAAATGAAACAGAAACTTGGCTGCTCTCAAGCCAGCAGTTGGCTTTCCAAAGCCAAGATGTTACTTTATATTTGGGGCAGTGCTCTGCTATGGTTGTGTGGTGCAGACAAGGGGCTTCCCCCAAGCAAGATAAAGCCTGGGCAACAGCCCATAGGAACTCTAACCTCGATATATAGAACTATTATAGTATAATTTATTTATAATAAATAAATAAATAAAGTGACTTCGACCGTAACGACATAAATACCTATCATGGTTTTATTGTACTATAACTGGATAGTTTTATCCTAGTACTATGTAGTAAAACTGTACTATGGACTATCCTTGTTCTCTATGGTTACTCCTGGTTTTAACTTATTATACCTTAATAGCTAAATTTCTCTGTGCAGAGATTAGATTAGATTAGAGCTGTGGTATGTTATTAGAGCCTATAATAACTTTGCAGTTATAGCTGGAGGTCAGTCCCTGGGCACAGACTGCTGACACAAGCAGAGAGGTGCATTAGTGCACCTTCCCCGTGGGCTCACATGACCCTGCAGGGCCGGACACCTGCAGAGTGCCTGCAATCTGCCAGAGCAGTCCTGAGGAAATCTGCACATTGCCTGGATGGACCCACATGGATGAGAAGTGGATGGATCTGGAACATACTTAACCACCAGCCTCTCCTAAAAATGCTCTCTGCTGTAGACCTTGTCTCAAAGTTTAGGTATCTCATTTGTCAGTGCCCTCTCAATGTCTAATTAATGGAATCTATTTAAGGTAGTTAACAAATATGTAAACAATTCTATATTCAGTTAGACTAATCCATGCACTTACCTAGAAGCATTTGTTTTGCTGAGAATCCGAGTCCCAGGATCCTCCACAACAGGTCTTCTGGCTCACAGGGACGAAGACAGAGGCGCAACTGCTCGTCGCAGGAAGGGCAGGGCTAAAGGCTGCTTATCTAAAGTGCCTGAAAGCCTGGAAGTTCAAGATAACAGCTCTGCCCCCCAAAATTGTCCTTGCTTAAAAGTTACGTAATGCATATGGTGCTAGTGACATTCCGTAATGAGCACTAACTAAATCTAGAAAATATAAGAGCTGATCTGGCCGAACAGGAAAAAAACCCCAAAACATTTTGAGTTCCTACTGATCCAGTAAAAGGTTGAAACTGGAAAGTTGAGTCTCAAAAAAAAAGACTTTAAAATCCAGACTCATATACCATCCACAGGAGACTCAATAACAGTACATTTTTGTAAAGGGATTTAAGAAATTTGGGTTATATAAGTTGAAGTATGGTAAACTACAAGCAGGGTTAGCACATTGTCAAGTCCTACGTCCAGAAGACCTTCTAATAAAAGGATGTAGTGGCAGATCCCCAGTTTGTCACACACACACAAACAAGATCAAGCTGGTGTTTAGCATGTCTCTCGTAGGACTGCTAGGATATTCATTTCAACAAGCTCTCCTGGCTCTGCAGAAAAAGCTGGTTTGTTGGATGATGTGGAGATTTTTCTTTGTGAGGCACCCCACAACAGACTGCTCTGAAAGATAACAAAATGCTCAACATATGGAGAAAAAAAAAGTTCCCAGCCTGCTGAAGATACCAAGCTTGATGAATACTTCAGCTCTTACTGTTTGTGTGCCAGCTTTAGAACATCTTGAAAAACTTCGACTAGATTCCACGTCACCCAAGAATGTTCTCTTCTCTCATCCCACATTTGAAGTTGGGTTTGCAAACATCTCTTCTTCAGATCACAAGAGTAATTAAAAGCACTTGACCAACATTTGTACTGCAACTATCATGAGGCTGCTAGTCAGTGGTAAAGAATCTAAATTTTGTCAACATAAGAAGCTAAAAATATCATGCCTGTAGTAGCATCATTAAGTAGGATTTATTTGGGGGACTTTCAAGGGAACTTTACCGTAAGAACTGGGTTCTTGCTGCTGAAGTGAAACTTTAGGTTGTATTGGAGGAACCTGCTGCTCTGCGGTGCTGTGAAAGACTATTTCGAGGACAAGGTCTCTGCTAGGATAGTTAGAGAGTCTATTTCCAGTCTAATTTAATTGGCTTTTTAATAATTGATTAGACTAAGGAAACAATTTCATGGAACCACAGAATACTTTAGGCTGGAAGAGGCCCCTGGAGATGCTGTCTGTAGTCCCACTCCTGCCCAACAGGCTCAGGCAGAACAGGTTTCCCAAGGCTGTAATAAGTAAGATTTTGAATATCTCCAAGGCTGGAGGCTCCACAACCTCATCACTCTATTTAATGTTTTCTAGGGATTTTTACTTCACTTGCATTGCGCCTTATAAGAATTTTAGCTGCCCCTCCACCTACAGTGAGTTAAATAGTTAATAGTTTCTAGTCAATTAAAATGCTGCTCAGTACAGGAACAGCTGTACTTCGGCTTTTCATTAGAAGAAAACTCAACTTCAAAGACAGTACAAAGGATCTAAAATGAGTATCCTATTCTACAGGAATGCACAATAGCTTTTGGATCCATAAGAAACTCATCAACTATTCTGTATCATTAGTGTTAATTCTTTTGGGAGAATTTTCAAAGCAACTCAGTGTTTTGTGGAGAAGTGGCCATAAGTTTGACTTTGCCTTTAAGCTAGGAATAAAACTTGTCTTGTGTGTGTGATCTGTCTCAAATGTTGCTTTGGGAAGGAAGTAGACATTGCTGTACACAGATCATGGGTTGGTTAACAATTATGTCACAGGCCTGAAAAGGTAAAGTGAGGTCAGATGGACAAACAAACATGAGCACTTCCTACAGCATAAGGAGTATGAACAACCCCCACCGAGTCTGTTTTTAGACTTGACACAGAGCCAAGGCACTTGGGAATTAGAAGCCAAAGAGCAATTTCTGTCTGTAATACAGATGGTTTAAAAAACCCGCATCAGAATCCTGATTTTCCATGATTTGTGTGTGCAAAAAAATAAACAGCACACTACCCCACAATGGTGCTGAGCATCTAGGAGCTCCCTTATTTTATTACACAGCTGAGAATAGAAGATGACACCAAAACTTATGCACTACAAAGCTATTAAAAAAACCCCAAACAAATCAAGCTTTAACCTAAAGTCACAGAATTTAATTTCAGAGCAATATGCAAACAAATGTTGCTTGCTTTCTAAGGCACAATGGTATAAACATAAAAACTGCAAATGTGATAGATTTAGTACAAAAATATAAATACTGTTAATCTAAATGACAAAACAGCACATTTCTTCCCACATATAAACCTTAATTAAAAAAATTCAGCTTTACTCTCAGTCATGAAATGTAATACAATAACAATAAAAACTATTCTTTTAGTGCCACCTACTATGTCCCTATTATACCAGCATAAATATGAATATTCAAAACATTACACATTTTGTTGCATTACGCAAGAGAAGTTTGGCTGCTTTTTCTTTTTCTCCTAATAAAACTGGTCATCACAGACCTGATGCTGTGAAGTCTGATTTATCCAGTTTGAAGTGCTTTTTAGATGACTGAATCCTTGCTGTATTACATTAGTAACTCTGACATTAAATTATGACATTGTTCAATAATCTAAAAATTAAATTCCTGAAAAAACATTCCTCCTTTAAATCTTGTGTCTGACAAACCAATGCAAAGTGAATTAAAACATTGTTTTATTGCTAGGAAATACAAAGAACTGTTCAAACTGCAAAGAACATAGAATTGTGCCAATTTCACTTTCAAATGAGCCAACAGTGAGTTTACAAAGAAAAAACAATCTATTTTCAGCTCAGCCTTTCTTAAGCAAACGAAAATACAAAAATAATCCAGGTCATACAGATTTCACACCAGTTTCCTAAACAGAATCTCAGCAGTGATTCATAAAGCTGATTCCTTGGCTGACTGAATGTGATGTAGCAGCTGATTGCAATAGACCGGTGTTTGATGCTTATGTACAACCCCTTCAATTTCTCTCACCAGCAGATCTGGATATAAACTGCTTCCTTCCTTTAAAACTTCTGTAAGACAAAAATATGTTTCATAAATCAGTAGCTGCTCTGTGTTTCTCTACCCAAGTTCCTTCAAAGTAGCTGAACGCAAACCTGGAAATTGTTCTACAAGTGATGCGGTGATGACAACACAATTCCTCCCTCCCCCATTTGCTGAGGTCTGTATTTTGACATTTATTTTCTTGAACACAGGCTGATACAGTAATAAATTCCAGAGAGCCCCTCCAGCAGGGATACAGTCACACCCTGCAGCGGCTGGGCTCTGTGCTCCATATCCTGTTTACCATCTATAAAGTCTCTGGTAGTTCAGCTGCCCTGCTCCTTCCCCTGGGGAACACTGGGCCAAGCATTCCATTCTGCACACAGGTAAAAGGTCAGAGCTCATGTCCACTGAAACCCAAAGGAAACCTCCAGCCTGGCAGGATTATCCTCTACCTGTATGTGCTGCTTTCATGAAGGCTCAAAATGATGATTTAAAGAACACTGTTAAAAATATCCATGACTGAAATTCTTACCTAGGACTGCTTTTTGGAGATTTTCGTCTGGGTCATCAAGGTGTATCAACAGTTCTTGGTACAGAAACTCAACGTGACCTTCCATTGAGGATTTCACATCACTGTCCTTTAAGCACTTAAACCAATTAGCCAAGGTGTGAGCAGCTGCCAGTCGGACATCACACGAGGCATCATCCAGACGCTTTAAAACCTCTGAAAAGAAGCATATAAATAACCAAAAGGCTCTGTGAACAGAGGAGCTGGCTTTTGCATTTGGAAAAACAAATGTATTCTGTCAACATTCCAATTATTCTTGCATTTATGACACATTTCTGTCTTTTGAACATAACAAATACATGTAGCACTGTTCCTAAAAGCTCCTCGTTCATTGTTATTGGATTATGTTGTCCAAAAATTAATAAAAGACATATACAGAAGTATTTAGATTAATTGAACATTATCTAGCACTCCTTCTAATAAGGTACTATGGATGTCTATTCATGCTTTACAGAACTACAGAGTTTAAGTATTTCTATGCTCTATAAAACACAGCATTTCTATTAATTAGATATTAATTAAATTATAAAATAATTTCAATTATTTAAATGATTAAATGAATTAAATATTACTGTTTCAGTGAATGACTGCACTGCAGACTACCTGAATATGCAAGATGCAAAGACATATATACTTTGACAATTATCTGATCATGTATTTCTCCAAAATAAAAACGTTTGTTGTTAGATTTCTAGTGTGCCATGTAAGAAAAAGTATCACTTGTTACAATGCTGAGTTAAGGAAAGCCCAATTTATTTGTATATATAAGAACATAAATCCTGGTAAAAAGTGTAGTCTGTACTTCTCCTGATCCATGGTTTAGCACTTAAACTTCATCCTAAGAAGCATAACAGCTTCTAGCTCTAATTGACAGTACAGCAGTCTAGATTAGGGTTTTCTTCTTTGGCCTTTTTTTTACATAAAACCCCAACCCACTACCTATTCAGGTCTATTTATGGTACACTGAAACGGTTTGCTCTTGGCCCTCAAACACAGCACGGAGAACAATGTGACTTCCATTTATACACTGCAGTACTGTTCTGCTCTCCCTATACTTAGCACATTATTTCACATAGTCCAAACTCCGAAGCAATGCAGATGAGCTACTGGCAAGCTCTGCACAAACCAAAGTATTGAGTGAAGTTCCACCTAGTGGTCTGAGGGATAACAACGCTGGGAATACTGCTCGGTTCTGCCAAACCCTTACAAGTTGAGCAAACTGTGGTACTTCAGGTAAAAAAAAGCAAAATGTAATTCTTCAACACTGAGATCTTGATTAAAACAAACAAACAAACAAAACCAACAATGTCCTCACCCCAAGTCTACTAAACCTTTACACATACCTGTGTAAGTGTTCTTAAATTTATCTGCATCGAACTGCCTCCCACAGACTTTTAGAAAAACATCAACAATACGACAAGCCATCAGCCGAGTAATTTTAGAGTCTTCATCCATGGAAGCAATAATTTGGGGCATCAGCTCATCTTTCACTTTTAAGATCTACAGTTAATAGGAAAAGCACAGAAAAGATATGCTTAGTGTCACAACACTTACCATTAGCTCTGCCAGATACTGGTTTGCTTAGTTAAAAAAATTACCTATAAATGTTACCCTGAAAATCCCAGAAGTTACAGAGCTCTAATTTTGCCTCCACGTTAGCCTGGAAAATGAAAATCCACCAGTCGATCACCCAGCTCATGAGCACTCAGTATACAAACAGATGAGTTTTATGTAACTCATATGTATGTTCAAGCTTGTAAAAGCTTTAAAACTTACTTGCCTTTAAAAAAAACCCAAAATTGTCCAACCTTGAAGCAAGGCGGAGCGGAGGGCTCCGCACGGGTACCAGCAGATGGCACTCTGACTCCAACAGGAAGCGCCGGGCTGGGATGTGTTGGGAGGTTCGGAATTTGACTTTATTCCGTGCATTTCACATCGCCCATTAATAAAAATAGGCATTAAGGCACCGATTCGGAAAAAAATGTTCAGCTAGAACAGTAGTCTCTGATATCAGCGTTTTTGTATGTGTGAACTCAACCAGTTTAGTGTGTTTAAGCACTTTGTTCAATTACGGTCTGTTATAACACAATTAACAATGTGAACATTTAATAACATTTTAATTAAATTTATTTTTTAAAAATGCCCTTATAGTTAACACATTTCCAGTGAATAATTTACATTTTTTAGTAAAGAAGCTTCAAACCCCGCCTCAGATTCAATTAATCCTTAATCACTGGTGAGAGAGTGACTTCTCTAAGCGTACTCCTTGTTAGCTCTCCACCTCAGTTTCTACAGATACTCTTCATGTTCCCTCTCAAGTCCTCCTGCCGTTTCTTAGAATCTTTAGATGTTATTTTTTTTCCCTAAATGGACCTGTGGGCTCCAAGGCAACCAGACAACTTGTCTTTGCCATGTGACACCACAGCACGTCCTGGCTGGCTCCAGTGCTGCTGCACAGGCTCTGCCTGCGAGTGCAGTCATGTCAAACACCCCAGTTGTTGTGTTCATAGGGGTCAGAATCTCGTGCTACAGAATTGATGTTCTGTTAGAAAAAAACATCTGCAAAATACGATGCTGGTCAGTTTTACTGCTCAGCATTTTGCTGGCCTCAGGTCTCTTATCAGGATGTCATCATCCCTCCGCTGCTGATTGCTTAAGTCATTAACATTCTATTACAATTAATGAATTTTATTATGAGAACTGTATGTCCTTCTGAAAATATTACCTACCCTAAGGATTTATTCTTTTTTTCCCCCTTGCATTTATTTTGTTTTCCTGCCTAAGATTTCAAAGGATGAGAAAGAGAGAATTTACCTCTTTTGGTGAAAGCATTTCACAGTGGATGAGAGCCCAAAGGCACAAAACAGCTGTAGCACGGATGGCAGCTGCTGTTCTTCCAGCATGCCATTGCAGATTAGGAGCCAGGATGTCTTTTATCACAGTCTCAAGGTAGCTAGGGAACAGCCTGAAGCCAAAAATAAGAAAGCAAAATAAGGGTTCATGAGAAAGTGATAAAGAGACTGACAGGATGTAAAAGAGAATTTTCTGTCGTAGAAACATAGGCAGAAAAGGAAAAAAAAAGACTCTGTAAAAAAATAAATAACATCTTATAAGCCAGCGTGATTGCAATGTATGTGACAAGCTTTTCATAACTTAATTTTTCTAGATCATATTTAAACCAATACCTAACATTCATGGAAAGGGGAGGCTAGACTTTCTCCCACTTCAGACAATGACCATGACTCAGTGTTATCTTGGTAAACTACTCACCTTCTCTGTGTCTCACCTTCTCTGTCTGTGCAGAGGAGATAACACCCTGTGCAATGCTGTGAGGATTCATTAATATCTGTGAGGCCCTTTGAGACCGTCCAGTGAAGAGTGTTTATAATGTGGAAAGTATGAATGCTATTGGTGACACCTGAACTCCTGATACTGCAGGGAGCCTACACAGAATATTTCAGCTCTCTCTTGGCTCAGAAACTTGTCTCCCCCAAAGATGAGAGGTCTGTAGGATTTTCTGACGGTGCCAGTCCCAATACTAAGGTTTTTTATTACAAATACATAAATCTGTGATGTTTTTGCTGATGCTTTTTCCTCCTCCTCCACTGAATGGGTTGTTATAACGCTCAAAGTTGCTGTGAGAGCCAGCAATTAGAATAGGCAGAGTTCCCTCACACTCGTTTAGTTACAGCTCAAACAATCTTAAATTAAGAGGAAAAAATGTATATCTTACAAGTCAATTAATACTTTGCTGCATCAAAGAGACATTAGTGACTGGCAAGTGAGGCTCAGGTTACTCACGGTGCCTCTGCCTCACAGAGCAGCTGGCAGTGTGCAAACAGACTGAATCTACCCTGACTCTGTCCCACTGTGTTCAGAGCTCTACTCAAACTGCAGCCACTCGAGTGCCAAACAGCACATCCCCACCCTGCTGCTTGGTACACAGGGAACAAGCTCTTGTTGGCTTTCCTAAGAGCCCTGCATTGCCAGGGTGAACGAGCGGCCCCTTTAGTGCTGTGCCAAGACCCAGGAGGAACATAACAGGTCCATGTTAACAACTAACAATTACCAGTGAGTACTTAAAAAAGAATGCACACTGCAGGTAGTCCCTGTTATCCAGGTATTACCTGACTAAAGCACAACCAGCTGCACTGCCAGGCCTCAGTTATGTGCTGACACACACCTGCAACATGATGGAAATAGATACACCTGGCTGCTGCTTCCCCTTGGCAAGGGAGCCCTTGCACTCTGAAGAAGTCAGAGATCCATTCGCTGCTGCTTCTTGTCAGCAGATGGCACTTAAGTAATAACAAGAAATCTGATGTCCCATTAGACGTGTCTAAATCTGTAAAACCCTTTAGATGTGGTATTTTAAACATATTTTTGAGCATTAATAATTTTCTATTAAAAAAGTTATTGGGAAAAAATATAACTGATGATCACCAGCATTCCAAATCTCCTTTCAGCTCCAAAGCTAAAAGCAGCTCAGTGTTGTCTGTGCTATCTGATCAGTAGCTGCTTCTGTTTTTAATAAAACCTTCTGTTAAACTGCAGTGAGAAAATGATCTGTCAAAACACAAAGGTAAATTCCACCAGCATTATGTTAACCATGGTGCTGTGCTGTTTGTGAGAATGTTTGTTAGTGCCTTGAAACAGAATCAGTAAAGCAATATCTGGCAATTATCTGACTCAATCACGTCAGACTCAAACACAATTAGGTGACCACACAACTGTGTTTAGCATAATAACCAAAAGCCTTCCTAGCTAAACTCTGAGAACCATTTTAAGGAGCTAAACAAATTACTGCCAGCAGTGCATGTGAGAGTGCAACTGGAACTTACTACTACTTCCCAACACTATCTCTCGTTACCACTAAGATTTTATTTTTGCTGTTGCTGATGCAATTAAATTCTCCCTCTTTCCATTTTCAGATCTTATTGTTGTAAATCAGTGTAACTTAATCCTTAAAGTGAGTCATCTCCATGAAAGAACATACCCTGTCTGTGCTGTTTGTATTTACAGAGTTGATACTTTATTCTCAGCTGGATACGAGAGAACTAAAATGTGATCTGCTGAGATGTTAATACCCTGCTCTTATGCAGATCTGCAAAGCAGAGCTTGGGTTTGCATTAAAATTGGTTTATGAACTTGTATACTTAAACTTTCATTCCATGTTAACTATTTTTTACACATTTTTGTTCTGGATTGATTCCTTTTCTGCTTTTACGACACTGCTGCACTTTGCATTATATGTTTGTGGACTGTTGTGTTTTGAGGTTTTATTTGTATGTTTGTGTTGTTTCTTCTTTTTCTTAAATTTAACATCCTAAGCCCAGGTAATTTGAAACAAAATTGGATTGGCTTTTACAAATCAAAACCTCCAAAAATGTTCTGCAAACAATGCTTCAAACACAAAACCTCTACATGCTACCTCCAACATGGAAACATTTGCTGTGTCCATGGTAAGCAGGATCACGACTTCAAAGAGGCATTTAGCTGCTTCCACTGCTTTTAGGTCTTGAAGATAAACCTGCTGGTAAAATTCAGGGCTTTGCTTTTGATGTCAGAGGACAGAGCCTCATTATGAGCTGGACTGAACCATCCTTCACACAAACAGGTCTGTGACCCTCCCTGGATGTATCTCATCCTGACAAAGGCCATTCACTCACAGCGCCCTGAGCAAAACAACTTCCATCACTGCTGTGTGCAGAGCTGGGGTGGTGTGTGGCCGTACTCACTGAGAGAATTACTTTTAAACATTCTTCTGTTTTTTCCACACTGATAATTTGCCTTTCCTGAGAATATTAATGAAGCTGGCAGCTCATCGGGTTGGGTTTCTTGGCTCCAAGGGCTTTGCGTTCTCAGTTAGATAATAGAAATTCATTTAAAACAAATAGTCAGATCCTGGAACACTTAAAACAGTTTTCAAAGTAATTTTCTTTTTCTCAGGAAGATTGTTGAATATCTAGATTAATCTTGTAACTATCGCTCAGTTACACAGTTATTTAAACAAGTAATGCACTGACTACAGTGACATTTCTTATATGGATCAGGACTTTAACACCGGATCCTGAAAATATGGAAACAGCTAACAGCACACCTTGCACCAAAGCTTTAGTTAAAAAAACCCAGTTTCATTATATTCAGTCTTAAGCACATTAGCTTAAAAACTATTAGGCGTTACATCAGCAAAGATTCTTCAGCTTACCTGGAATCCCCCACTGACTGGGAACACCAAGGTTCCTTCTCCTCCCTCATTACAGGATGCAGGCCATGAATATATAAAATGTATCTAAAAATGGTAAAAATACATCTACATTCATACTAAGTTGGCCTCGTGGAGCCAGAATAAATGTTCAACATATCAAATGCCCAGTGAGTGCCAGTTTGCTCATCAGAATTGTGAAAACACTTTCACCTATAAATAAATGACCATTGCTATCTAAGTACTTTTAGGAAGAAGGTTCCCTGTGATTTTTTTTTCTTTTGTTGGTTGGTTGGTTTGGGATTTTTTAAGTTAAAAATGAAAAAAAAAAACCATCAGAATACATTTACATCCTAAATGCAGCAGGTAAAAAGCAGAGCAGATGTGCTTTATGTATTCAGGACAACTTTGCACAAGTGTTTGCACTACTAGCCAGGCTAAACTAGTAATGGCAAAAGAGGCCCACTTTGGCACTGTTCTAGATGAGGAGGTTTATGAGCACCTCAGTTATACTTAGGTTGTACTTGCAATGCATAAATATTGCCAAGCAACAGGAGACTTACATCTTCAGTCACTGAGAGTAATAATAATGCCTTTTCAAACATTTAGTTTAATGCTTTTCAAACATCATGAAACATCTCGGGCATTTTTAAATGCTCATTTATTGGGATGTTTAACTATTTCCTTACAGTGACTACAGGAAAAGTTTAAGGATTTAGGAGCTGGCTGTGAGAAAACGAAAAAAAACCCCAAACAACTCCGCCCTCCCGATTCTTTTCCTAAGAAATCCCATCTCAGCTTTCAAACAAGTATTCTTTTCAACCACAGGTCTTTATTTTTTTTTTGGAAACTATCCAGATCTGCATGACATTCATTTTAATTCCCATAGTGGCTCAAGTAGGAAGACTACAGTGGAGGAAGTCCAGACTTCCATTTATTTATATATATTTTTTTTAATTATTCCACTCCACCCTTCTAATCATTGTTAAAAAGTACAGAAAGAAAAATAGGCTGTAGAAGATGGTTGGAAAATATTTCTTCTTCCGGCCACGCTCACATGGACACAGTTATAGGGGTTAAATAACTCCCATGGTCATTACTTCTTAATGCCACCATGGTTTTCAAATAGCTGTGTGAAATCAGAGCTCCACTTACCCCTGAGAATTGATGGTTTCACTCGCTTTCTGCAACAACTGGGATAAAACAGTAAAAAGTTTTAACCGCAGTTGGGGATCTTTGTTTGGCTGAAGACACATCTTCAGAATGAGAATAAAGTCATCCAGAGCTTCACCTATGACAGGACCTAGAAAGCAAACACATAAGGCTTATTTCAGAGTGCTAGTAAGCTCTATTTAGATGTTCCATATGTAGGTGCATTAAAATTTGTAACGAAAGTGGTGATAAAACAGTTCTTATCTTCCCACTCTTGCATGGCAGCTGTTGAAGTATCCACATGACACTGTAGGAGGTGGTGTACAAATTCCCAGGATAACACCCCATGGGCTCAGGTACCCCCAGTTTTGGCCAGGGCAGCCTGAAAATCAGTTCCCCACATCTCACTTAGTCAGCTTGGTATTGCTGTACCACATTTGCCCAGAGAAGCTGTGGCTGCCCCACCCCTGGAAGTGTCCAAGGCCAGGTTGGACGGGGCTTGGAGCAACCTGGGACAGTGGAAGGTGTCCCTGCCCATGGCAGGGGGTTGAAACTTGATGGTCTTTAAGGTTCCTTCCAACTCAAACCATTCTATCACTTCACGACTCTGGAATGGATCTATCCATGGCACCCCGGAGTCGCTGGGACCATCAGTACAAGAGGGAATTTGGCTGCAGGATTAATGCTGTTCCCGTGTAACTCTGAAAGTCTGAGGCTACGCACAAAGCTTTGGTTTTATGAAACTTAATGAAAAACTGCGCTGAATCTGGCATGACCCTGACACCTCTCCACACAGCAGCACTAACTACACTTTTTTCTTCTTTCAAGTTTTTCTGCATGCAGCATTTGAGATGTTCACGACTCCCGGAGGCACAGGAAAGGGCCTGTTTGAAAGGATCAGCTTCAAAACTTGGATAATACAATTACTGCAGCAGCATTCCTTCTCCATGTTTCAATAATGCTTGTTTTCATCTTGTAAGACAGTCTAAAATATGATGAATTTTAGAAGCCATTTGAAATAAAAATATCTTCTAAAGTAATTATTTAGTTTGTTAATATTTTCACATCCTATGATAAATTTAAACAATAAACTAACAAACAAAAATCTAAGCTGTTATCCCAACATCTTAAGAGGCTATTTTCCCACAACTGAAGGAAATTTGTGCCTTTCTCCTTGATAATGACTAACATCTGCCTGCTTTTAAAGAGGAAGAGTACATAAAGACTGTACACATCCTTTATTCTGCAAGCTTCTTGCTGTAGAATGCTCTTTCTGCTCTATTTTTGCAATAAACTACTTTCCTTTAGGAACTTCTTCAGCTTTGCATCCTTAAGATGCACATTCCATTCAACTCCAGTAACTCAGAAAATCCTTTCAGAGGAGACACAACACTGGTATTTACGACGACAAGAATATTCCTCACACATGGGATGGAAAGATTGAAGTATTCAAGATTCCAAAACAAGTTCAATAGCATTTAATAATATCTGGAAATTTAATGTTTAAAATAATAATGAAAAAACCCCAAATCTTCACTGTCTAGACTGAAGAAATACAGGGTGTTGAACTGCAGTTTGCTAAATGTCTGTGCCAACAAATAGGTCTTTTTTTTCACAGCATTTATTCAAGATACATTGCTTCATGTGAGTTCTGAGACATTCACAAGATACTACTACTACATCAAACTGATAACAGCAAACTCAACAGATGGAAAATAAACAAAATAAACTACATTGCTAATTTCAGCTTACGCATACGCTCCTGGAAAACAGCAAAAACTGAGAAATATGAATTGAGGAAAGCTGATTAAATTGATTAAAAACAACATTATGCGTGGGAATGAAAAGAAAGAAAAAAAATAGCTCTAGGAGCTGCTGTGTCAGACAGAAAACACAGACAATAGCATATTACCAGTGTTGGGTGCAAGCCAAAACGTTTGCCCAGACATTTGATGATTTATTTAGCATTAAGGAAAACAGAGACAACTGTCTAGAAGTCCCTCAGTCATGGAAATGGGAGCACAAATATACAGAAAAGTTGGCCTCTCAAATCTTGTGCTGAAGTAACTTTTTGTTCTTTCCACAGATGAAAACCAAAGAAATACTTATGCTGGTTGCTGCACAAACCAGCAAATGGATGCTTCACATAGGTTTAATGAGGGTTTTCGTGAGATTCAAGGGTTAAATGCAGAAGATACATTCCTTTAAAACACACCTGTCCACATCTAACTGTGCAGTAGCTACAGTGGTACTTCACCGAAGTGACCGTCTCCATCCCCCTTCCAACCAACAGAAAGGAAAAAACAAATAAACAGGACCTGCCACTTTAATAACCTTAAAATGGGTGTGTAGGTGAAAAGCACTGCCTGTCACCATGTCCCTTGCTGTAGATGCCACCTGGGGAGCTGTGGCAGACGAGTGGTCACTGTGCAGCACTGCAGGTGTGTGAGATGTACACCAGAGTGTGTCACTAACCTCTGCACAGCCACGCGCTGGAGAGCAACAGTGAGGAAGTGTTTATTAGAGAGAGGTGGTGTCCTAGTGAATAGATGGAAAAAAAAGTTGGATTTTTGGACAGAAGCTGCAGCAGTTTGTCTTCCCTTAATCCTCACCTACTTCATTCACCTGAAAGTGCACTTTTCCTTCAGTGCTTTTAGCATTCTCCCTGCGGCCACGGAATCTTTGGGAATATGAGCTGCTTCAAGATTTCTTTTGCTTTCCATCATGTTCTTGTGAAGGTTCTGAATATTAAACTGTTCATTACAAAACACGAGCTGGCTGCAGGCTGTGGAGATTCTGACTGGACTTTTTTTAGAACTGAGTAAGTTGTACCTGAATGGGTTGCGATGACCTCGAAGTGCAACACTTCTGGGGAATAGCAGGTCCACCCTTCACATGACACTGAAACCCACTCCATCAGCTGAATTATGTGCTGCTTGTAGAGACACTGCAAACTTTCCAACTGCTGCACTTCAGCTAATGAAGACATTGTTTTCTCCACCTGTTAAAACAGAAACAGAATACTTAACTGAAACCGTTAAAAAACCCCCAACAAAACCTTTAAAACTCATTCTGTAAGAACAGAAGGGACATGGGAAGATTTTTGTAGTTTCTATTAAACAATCAAGACTGATATTTAATGTCTGTCTATACTACATCCATTAACTTTTATTTGAAGTGAAGCATTTGTCCTGATTTCAAAATGAAATCATGACGAACACAGCAACCTAACAGCAAAATGAGAGAGTCTCTAATCCATGCGCAGACCTATCCAAAAACTAACCACATCGTTAAAAAGGCTCTTGGAGGTTTCAAAGATGTAGTCATTTTTCTGCTTAATTTAAGAATGCTTTAAAACATGAACATAGGGAGAATTTCTCACAATCCCGGGCTATGGCAGCTCCCAAAAACTATTGCTGTCACAGGTAAAAGAACACATGGCATTTCCCCTCTCCCCTCTCTCCCCCCAGTTTTAATTATGAAAGAGGGTCTCTCTTTACAGTAGCTGGGCAGGCTCATTTTCAAATTCTCAACTTCTGTCGATTAGAAGTACCAAAATTCACTGTTACAATCAGAAATATCTTCTTCATATTTAGAGTTAAGGCTATTCCATGAGACATGCAGATAAAACATGTACAAATGAAACATGTGAAAGGAGCTACTAAATGAATTCCAGACATGAGCATGCTTGGCAAGGATGCCTATAGATTTTCCTAATCACTTGCAGCAGATGTATTTCAAAGCAAAAGAAAATTTGCTTTTACAATTCCTGAAGGCTCCTACCAGAAGTATAAAACTTCTCCAAGGAAGAGATTAAAAGCGTGCTGGAAGCAGGATCTGTAGTCTTGGTGATTTCAATAGACTGTGAATCAAGAATGGGGAGCAAGGCACCCTTAGGAACCTCACTAAGGAATAACATGTGCTGCCAGCAGGGCCAGTTCCAGCAGGGAAAGAGGGAGTGCAGTGCTGGGAGTGACATCATTTGACTCCAAGTGCTTCAGTAGAGCTACAAATTGTACTCATATTTTTAATATTTTTAAGCTGAACTCAACCACACAAGTTAGCTCAAACATGTCTAGGACCTTCAGACTCTTTCAGACTAATCACTTGCCAGACAAAGATGTTTTTATGGGAGTACCAGATGTGGAGAAAATAAATGAGAATTCTAAGAAAAAAAAATAAATCAGGATTTGCTAAGGACAAAGGTTACTGTTAAAGCAGGTTTGCCTGCCTCAAGCACAATAGATTTCTCCTTTATGGAAGCATTCTGCCAGA
This sequence comes from Rhagologus leucostigma, assembly GCA_013397725.1. Taxonomy (NCBI): domain Eukaryota; kingdom Metazoa; phylum Chordata; class Aves; order Passeriformes; genus Rhagologus; species Rhagologus leucostigma. The sequence continues at coordinate 133,458 of VZTD01001450.1, read as the reverse complement.
CAGCCAAAACAACTCAGATGAATGAATATTTTACATATAAGTTACTTGTAAATTAATTGGAACATTTTACAGAATGTGTAAGGACAGAAACTGTTCCTCATTATTAATCCCACCATAACACACAAGATTTTTTTCCATTGAACAAGAGATACAAAATAATATATTGTTCACATATGATTTAAAGTAAATTCCATGGTTTCAAGAGCGCAATTAAAAACAAAAAAAGAGAGAATAAAATAAATATGCCAGCAGACTGATGCATATTTTCTCATTAAGCAGTGTCTCGCAGTTAAATACAAATAAATAGCAAAGGAGATTTTCTTTCCTCTGTTTGAAAGCTAACAAGTTTAATGACACAATATTTTCCTGCTAATAATCAGCGTACTGAAAGAAGAGCCAAGATAGCACCGGGCACTGGTAATGAAACAAAAACTTATCTTTAGGTCACCAGTTAAATCCCTGACAAGCTCAAATCATGCCTAACAGACCCTAACAACTGATACGGCTTCAGTCTCTTTGGGGCTGTGACCCATCCTCCTCCTCGTGCCTCTGCTGGTGGTCTTGGGCCAATCCCTCGGCTCCAAGCAACCACAAACACGATGGACACAACGCCAAAAATCAGGCCAGACCTGAGCGTTCACCATCAGGTCACAGCAGCTGCAGTCTCCACTATCTCAGTGGTCTTCTGTCCTCTTACAATAAAGCGTGAATTAAAGTTCTACAATGCAAAATTTTGAATGATTTACGTTTAGACTCAAAATCTTTTGAGTCTGAATACGGATTTCTTTTCTGAGCAAAAAATTCATGCTTGTACAGCAGCTGTGATACTTTTGTTCTACATGTTCTTAAGCTATTTTAACAGGGACTTCTTGCCTTCTCCAAGCTGTACGGCTCACTTTGAAGTTTCAGAATAATCAGTAACTGCAGAAAAAAAATAAAATTCAAGCCATATTTGTCTTTGTGACACTTTTGAAATATTGCAATTATGTAATCTCACTGCCAGATTTTGTATGTGTCTAGCTGAAAGAAAGGCTAATGAGAAAAAGGGTTCTCATCCAAAGTACTGTCAACTTAAAAAATCATCTGGAACTGCAGGAACATCTTAAACCTTTAATAATCTCAGGAGATTAAGTTTTCCGTTTATGAAAATCAGGATTTATCTCCATGAAACTGCTCTCTTCGGAGGAGTATGAAGTTGTAAGGTTTTAAATGGACATTGCTGACTTTATAGAGCACTGCAGGGATAAACAGGCAAGATACCACGAAACATTCCAGATCCATCTGTCCAAAGCTTACCCGGACTGATTTTTTGTCTACAAATACCCCCCAAGCAAACAAAAAAAACCTCCAACCCCCCCCCAAATCCCACTCTCCATAAGACAGATCATCATCCCACCCCTCTTTGACCTGCAAAGTCTTTTCAATACTTGTTTCAAGCTTTGTTCCACTTTATTTCTTTCCGCAGAGCTTTCTGAGCGAACGCCTCCTCGGAGGCAGCCTGTCAGCTCTGGGGCCATAAATACTGATGCTACACAGGCCTGTGGAATACCATGCCTGGGAGCAAGAGGAAAGGAAGTAGAATAGCCACTGCACTTAAGGTGTGTGTTTGAAAAAAAAAACCAACTGGGATAGGTCATAATTGTACTGCACGAGGATGGCTCGCTGATTTATATGATATTTAGCTCGGGGAAGAAAGAGGAAGAGAAAAATAAGGGGGTGAGATGATGCTGAGCCAAAAAAGCTCATCTATTATCTGGGCATGTACAGCTGTCCTCGATTTTAAAGCATTCCTGTGACATTTAAATTTTTTTTCTTGTGGGGAGGTAAAAAGGTCAACTACTGTAAAATCAGTCTGATCTTTGGCTAAAGATTAAAAAATCACTATGAAATCATCACATTTTTAAGGCTATTAGTGCTCTCGACCTCTAAGTGAATGGTTCTTTAATAGTCAGAAAATAAATTTCAGTTTTTTCCTGCGTGTAACCAAACATTCATAGTGACTTATGTCCACTAAAAAGTAAATATCAACAGTTCAACCAGCACCACCAGCATGCCCAAGGCTTTGCAGAATCCAGTGACAAACATAAAATCTTGGACACTTCTTGTCCTAAAACTTTACCTAAACTGTGGACAGCTGATTAATATCCACCCAAATAAAGTGCTCTTCTAGCCCCGTGGCTGCCCCCATCCAGCTCCAAGACTCCCATGCTCCAGTAATGTACCTCAAGCCATTTATTCTGAAACTTAACCTAAACACACTTACAGAAAAATAAAATTCTAGTTGTAACTGCAGCTACCGACCCATACTACATGCTTTTCACCACAAAATAAAACTGAATTCCAGGGCCTTTCTTGGAACCAGAATGTATCTTAACTTGATAAGCTTTCAATCAAAGTTATGAAGAAAAATAATTCTCCAGCTGCAGTCTCAAATTGTAAAGCCAACTCCAGATTTAATTCTGGTACTAACCATGTACAGTCTGTACAGTGAGAGATGCAAAACCTCAGACTAGCCACAACTACTCCCCACAAATAATTATGGCTCTGTTTACATAAAGTGTCTTATCAACAGGAAAAGACAAAACCACAACAAAATATTAACCCAGCTCATGGTTTACCTTTTCTTTAAGGTCTTGAGAAGATGGTATTGCCATGATGGTCACCAAAACTTTCATTAGCTGCAAGCTAATTTCTTTGCAGTCTTCCTGGCACATGTCAATCAATGCTTGCACACAAGAAAGCAGCTGCTCCATATAAAAGACCTATTTATTAATAAAAGCACATATTTATTATGTTTTCTTAGCAAATATAAAATTATCTTTAAAGGAGAGATACGGGAAATGACAGTAATAAAATCTGAGCACTGTATAATCCCTTACATTGGTAACATATTGGTAATTTCATGTTAGTTCTTCTAATAACCTATATTCTGCTTTTTATAGAACACAATATAATCTTCCTCCCACACTGTTTGTTTGTATTTACCTTCTCCTGTTAACAAAATAAATGACCCTGCTCTGAATCACACAATGGTTCCACTGGTGAATGGTGAATAAAAACATCAAAGCGTTTTGGAGTGCTTGCTGATAGCACTTTCTCTTTCTGAAGTGCAATTTGTTAATTAATAACATATTTGTTACAACTCTTTGAAATACTATTCCACGTTTGACAGTTTTGGATGAACAATGACAGCTAAATACATAAACCAAGAAAACCTGAGCGTTTGCTTTTATCTCAGCCAATTTATCTCATTTGATGCCATATAATTCATGTTATCTTGATCCGACTGATACCAGTTGAAGTCAATACTGTTGTCAGTTAGTTTGCCATGACTTCTATGATAAAGTGCATCAGATATTCATGAAGCTGTCAGGGAACAGAAGGGGCCATTGTTACAAATTTACTCCCAAAAAATAAATCAAGTCTAGGAATAGGTTAGCCATAAGTGTTATTAATCTCATGGACATGGTCAATCCTTAGCTAAACAGTGTCTGTGCAGCATTTGCTGGCTAAAATAGAGAGATACTGTTTTCCAAGACTAAAGGCTGGAACAATTCTGCCAAACCTTCAGCTGCAGATGGATCTGACTCCTGGAGCTAATGCCAAATGCAAGTGGTAAGCTTAAACCTCACAGCAATTTTGCAGATATACCTCAGGGAATTGTTATTTGAACAATCAGGTTATAGTGCTTCCACTTATATGAGTTCCTAATCATCACAGGCTTCATGGAGATTAAGGTTAGTTCCTGCATCACTGGTACATATTCCATTAGGGAAGAAACCTAATGAGGGAAGAACTTGAAATGTATATCTTACGTTGGCTCAAAAAGACAATTAGGCCGGATTCAATCTGCACACATGAATAACTGTTTTAAGGGAAGCCTACATCTGACATGAAGTCAGAGTTCCTCAAGGCACAGCACTGGCCCTTTTTTGGTCATCTTAACAGCAGAGGTCTAACGAACTTCTGGTGGAACGAAAGCCAGGCTTTCATTTGCGGGGAAAATTACAGAGATTCTTCTTGTGCATCTCTAACAGATCTGTTCCTACATTGGAACATGGGAAGGAAAAAAAATCCTGCAGGTTAAAAAATACCCATTCTGTGTTTAAGAGAATCTCTCATCTCCTTATATAGCAAATGATGAATATTCTTCAAATGCTAAAATAACAATGGTCTTTGGGCTCAGCTATTAACTAAGGATACACTTGGAAGTAAATTTCTAATTGATAAAGCTCTTCCTTCTAGTCTTTCACTCAAGAGCAGTAACCAAGGTCAAAAGTTTACAAAATATGCTCCTAAATGTACACGTAAAGTACTGGTACCTTCCTTTTAAAATGGAAAGTAAAAATACAAACCAAAAATCAGATAACATTACGAGGGAATCTTGGGAAACCTGACATGACAATTATAATAGACTATAAAAAATTTTCAGTCATTTTTACTGATGAAGATTGAAATGCACGATCTTGTTTGGATTGTGAACACAAGGAATTCAAAACACGGGTTAAACTCTGCCTCAGGACCAGCCAAGGTAGTCCTTTGCAAGTACAGTACTTACTAAACTTCTGCTTCTGTCCCGGCCTTGCCTCTTCACTTCCTTACCACTATGTGAAGTCTTTTACAGCAGTTCTCAAACTTGAACCTACATCTGCTGAGAGGACGGACTGTTGGTAAATTTTTGGAAGCAGCAGATTTGCCCAGGAGACCACAATATGCCCCAGGAAGAATGGGGGAAGCTCCTGTTTTGTCTCAGACACACACCCACAACTACATCCTGAGACAGGTGTGCAAGGGAGGGACAGGAACGGGAGCATTTGGGGAGAATAAGTGAAAAAAAAAACTTGGTCAAAGCCTGTATCCTGCTGTGTGTTTTCCAGCTTTTCTTACCTCTTCAGATCGCTGACAGACTCCAGCCTGGGACAGTGTGCTGCCAAGCTGGGTCACGTGAGGCTGTAAGATTTCTTTTGGGCTGCCTCGAATCACTGCAGCCAGAACCATCACACAGGATGCTCTGGGTGTCTGCCCAAAGGCCGAGGTGATTAATTTCAAAGACACCTTAGGGCTGACAAATGTTCCAATCAATTCTGCTGCTTTCACACTCTGAAAAAAGAACAGGAATAACTTGAGGATTTTCCTGAAAACACAAAGACCATTCAACGTATCATGGTCTTTTTCTTTTTCTGATTCCAGCTGTTATTTTAAATGCTTCAGCAGTTGCCTTGTAGGCCTTTTCCACTCGCTCAGTAATGATTATATGCATGAAGAAATTTTCTTGACATGTTCAGTAAGCATATAATAAGGCATGCAAGCAGCCTTCCACACATCAGACAAACTTCCATGAGAAAGCAGTGCACAGAAACAAAGTGTACAACTTCACTGTAATAAAGTTTCCAATTTAGAATAGCCAGATGTTGCACATTTAGTGGTTTAGCATTTTGTCCCTCAAATGCTGTTCTGAGGCTTGCCCTTAATGCACCACCCCCCGTTTATTAAAAGCTGTAACTATAAAAACCTGAAGGAGGAATTTTTTGTTATTGTGCTATACCTTGAAGCTGACATTACAGATCGGGTTAAGCGTGGAAGCAATGCCATGGGGGAACTGCCCACTGCTTTCCATCTTACTTCTTTAACTGAAAAGGCTTAAATTACTGTCTATTCCCCATGACAGTGGCACCCTTTGATCCCTGCCTTGCAGATGTATCAGGATGTTGTATTCCACATGAAATACCACCACACCAGGGCTTACTGCCTGACTGATGCCCAGTGTTTACAATCACGTGCATGAATAAAGAAACAATCAACTACTGCTGCAACAGGAACACTTCTTCCTATCCCATGGATTTAATGGTTGGCTCATTTCCCCAAACATGAAAGCTTATCTCCCTTTCTTTATAATTTTTTAGTCTAGTGATTTAGCTACGACTTTTTTTTTGCACCTAATTAATATTTGAATCATGCTAGTTTTTTTAGTCTCAATGGAAGCACACAGTCATGAGTTCTATAGTTTAAATCTGCACTGTACAGAGCCGTTTCTTTTCACAAAGATAAGACTCAAAGGAGTTGTAACATACTCTGTGTAGATGTGAACGCTATCCTCCTCCATATTTGCCACAGAGAAAGAAAAAGACTCTTACTGCTCTGAAAACTGGACAATGCAATTACAGAGTTCAAAAATATGATTTGATATGTCTGTATGGATCCATTTACTCATTTTAACAGGAGAAAAATTGAAAGGATCTCATTTGGTATTACTAGGCTGGAGAAAGACGTGGACATTTTCCAGGTTGGTGGCTGCCCTGAAATGGGTTCCTACAGTGACAAACTATCGAGGAGGTTATCACAGTACCCTGGGAAGCAGCATCACTAAGAGATAAAAGGCATTTGAAACTAAAAGTTGCTGAATCTTATGTTTGGCACAAGGAAAAGTAAAATTAAACACTGAAATCATCTCCTAACAGGGGATAAATCTCTTGGAAGCGCCTATGAGAAAATTAGTGGTGGAATTCCAAGACACAAGTATGGTCAGTAAAAGGCAAGAGACAGCTATGTGCTGCTTGAACACATACTTTTGAATTTAGATTTATAGCAATAAGCACTTGATAGGAAATTTGACAAGGACAGCAGGGCTATGTGGTCTTACTGTCCTAATTTCTTATGTTTTCTTATAGCCCAACTGAGAGCAGGAACCTAAAGAAAAACCTAATTTAGGGTTGGCCATTTGGATGGACTATCTGCATCCAGTAAGCAGAACATGTTCTTCCAATTTCCCAAAGCAATAAAATTTGTAACTTTAAAGTAAGTTACGTGGATATATTTTTGTTATACATATGTTCTCCTCCTTGTGTAGAAATAGGAACAGAAAATTTTATCTTAAAATTGTAAAAGCATTGGTACCACCTGTCTTTCTTTTGCTAAATTTGTCTCATGCCTTCAACTGCATCTGTTTCACTGGTTTGTTGATCAGAGTGTTGAAAGAATCAACTGTTAGAAAAGATGAAACTAATTACTCCTCACAAAACCCCTCCGCATGTTCCAAGCATAAAGTCAAGGATTCAAACACTGAATATGGGTATCACATGGAATAAATGTACCTCAATATATGGTTGGACTATGGAGCAGGAGGAGATAAGCGAAATTAACTTGAAAGGGCACGACCTGCACATTTTTTTACCTCAAATTTGTTGCCCCAAGGCTTTTACACTCTAATCCACTGCATATAATTTTCAGAGAGATTATTATCGATGCTTCATGGGGTTGGCATACAAACTAAACAGTATTTAAATAACTTTACTATTGGTCTGCATACCAGTAATAGAAGAATACATTTATTTTAACACATTAGCAAAGTATAGTGTTCACATGTTTTTAACAGCCACAAAAACCTGAGCCTCATCCTTCAGTCATGGGCAATTTCCAGTGACCTAAGGTAAAGTCAACCTTCAGAAGACAGACTGAAGACTATAAAGTCTTTATCCAGTGTACAACAGCTACTTTAACAGAGCAAACTTACATTTTTAACCACTTCACTTTCTTCATCCGAGCACGCTTGGTACAGAGTTCTAAGCAGTAGCTCCATGTGCTGGGTGATGTGATCCTCTGCATGCAGCAATAATGTGTACAGGAGCTGGGATGCTTTGATTCTTGTGCTTTCAACCCAGTCTGTTATATCATGAGAGAGACCTGGGAGAATTTTGGAGAGGTTTCTCGACACAAGTTCCCGACAACCCAATCCTGGTCGAGTCTCTAGAAGAAATAAAAACAACCCAAAAAGAAATATCAAAGGAAAAGCCAATGCATAATAATCCTCAGAAAAGTTTAAAAGCTGCAAGGTGAGAGCTCTGGATGTCTGCTCCAGCATAGAACAAAACATTCCAAATGCTGCTGAGGAACTTAACTGTGCAAGTTGCATTTCTTCAAGTTTCTCCACACAGCCTTTCGAATATTTATGTATTTACTACTGGATGGTGACTTAGATATCATGTTTTAAAATGTTTACAGGAGGAGGAGAGAAAGGGAACTGAAATGAATGTGTGTCTTTACCCACTCGGAAAACGCAGTTTAATAATTTCCTTTTAATTTTGATAGCAACACAAATCCCATGAAAAATGAACTGAAACACACAGAGACAAACAGAAGAAAGACTTTTGCATGCAAATGCTGAGTTAAATATAATTTGGAGGAGGAAAGAAAGGTAGAAGTCACAAATAGTCCAGAGGACGTGAGCTGCAGTAAAACAGACAATGTCAATTGTGCCCTCTAAAGGAAAAGGTTAAAAGTGTATCTGGCAAATTGAAGGCAGAAAGGGCACAGAACTATGGCTTGTACAGATGCTGTGTAACAGATCAGGCCAACAAATTGATAGTGTTTTACACACCACAGCTATTATATAATCTCCTTTCTAAGGCTTCTCCAGGAAAAACAGCTCACTGAAGTGCCTCTTCAATGTCTCAGAAATTGAATAGTACATTTAAAATGGTATGGAAGATGATACAGGAGCTGGGGGTATATATTTTTTTTTTCTTAAGACTGAATCTAATTTGTAACGACTTTGTGGAAAGTGAGTTTTTGTGGTTATCTTTTGATTTTAAACAGAACCCTGAAGTGTTACAAATACATATTCCCTGCCTCAACAAAGGATGTAGACTTCTGGAGAACTAATAAACTTACCTTTCCCAACAAATGCCTGCTGTACTGTCTTGGTAATCATCAAATTTACCTGTTAGTTAATTTATAAATGACTGAGATTCAGAAAAGCAACTTGACCAATACCACAAGCATCTAACAAACGTCCTCTTCTGTACTCTACAGATAAAGCTGTGACAGCCCTTTCCAGACAACAGCAACAAACTTTTTTGTAATTTTTTTTCCCTACAGTTTATTTTCTTTTCTTAACAGTGTATATGCTTATACAAACAAAATCTGAGAAGTTGTTCTTTGAGAACCATGATTTCATAATTGCCACTCACAATGTTCACATGTTGTTTTAAGAGACATCATTCATTATGAGGTGTCAAAATACACTGAATGTGTGAGTGCATTTTTTATTTCTGATACAGAGTTCTCCTGTAAATGCTCAAGAAGAAAATGACTGAGCTGTCTCAGGATATTTTCCTGCATTGGCCTGTGCAACTGCACATGCTAAAAGGAAAACTGACTAAAGTAAACAGTCTGAGGATACAAAAGGCTTAGAAATACCTATGAAATACCTAACTATGGAAAAAAATAAAATTCAAGCATCAGGACATAAATTGCTGCTTCTTTTGTCAATGGAGGAAACATTTTGGATTATGAAAACTGACAATGAGTAGCAAAAGGTCAAATAAAGAAATCAACTTGAGAGAGCAAATACAGACTGGCATCCTATTCGACCCGAGGCAGAATTTTGTTTGAAGAATTTAGACCATTCTTTATCAGCAATTCCTTCATTTCAGATGTTCAAACGCAGGCATTTATCCCTGTAGCTACTCCTGTCAAAGACTTCCCTGCTGTAAACTGTCTGCACCTGTATCCTGAGGCAGTGAGTGCTGGGGCTCAGTGCAAGCTGTGCAGTTGGCTGGATGACACCAGGTATGAATCTCCCTCTGGTCCCCTCTGACCTGCAGGATCTGTCACTGGGAGATCAAAGCAGGGGGCTCCTATGGCAGCTCCATTAGTGTGACAGCTGGACAAAGCCATTCAAGTAAAATGTACGACAGACTCACAGTTGGAAAAAATTATTCCAGTACACTAAAGTCAGAAGAAATGGCAAAAAAGTGCTAAAATACATCATTATCATATTAAAAAAAAAAAACCAAACAACACAAACCTCCCTCCCAAAAAACCAAACCAACCAAATGTTTGTGGAGAGCAAACAGAAAGGACACATATAATAACAATCATCCATACACAGTCTGTGGTAGGACACCACAAATTATGACTTGAAACTAAGGTATATTAGTGTCTCTGATAAAGTTTTGTATCTATAAGATTAAGCAGCCAATTATCCTTTCCTCTGGTTTTTCTTCTGTTTGTCACGTTAAGCCTGACTATTAATAAGACATACAATTTGGAAGTAAAGATAAGCAGCAAGAAATGATACCTAAAAGTCACCATTAACTTGAGAGTCAAGTCCAAAATTATCAGGTCATTTCTTGAAAATATTCTTTAGTTACATGCGCACATATATATAAATACACACGCATATGTCACATTCAAGCCTTAACTGCATCATTCTACCAAGAAAAATGCATGAAAATTCAATTTAATGTGGGGCTGGAATGTTGCCCAAATTCATGAAGCATATTCATTGTGCTACGAAGATTATTTGGGAGATCACATATCATTTAATTATGAAGTAATTGGTAGATATCACTTTCTACAAAGCCCCACCAAAACAGCTTACACACACAAACCCCAACTCAAACCTAAAGAAAACTGATCAAGGAAACCCCATCAGCTGTACAAACGGTAATCACTGTTCCAAGGACAATGATATTAAACCTTTTATGACCTTCACTATATCATGGTCATTGCAAAATAAGTGACTGGAGCTTAGACATTCAACTTCATCCGTTTATGTCTGTTAGAAGATTCTCTGACTGCCAGAAGAAGAAATATGTTTCTGCCATGACTAGTGGAAGTAAAAGCGTTCTTTAGCATTTCCAAACCCCCAAGGTAAAATTATATATAAAATAAGGAGGAAAGAAAAAAGATTGGGAAGGATGACAGATCAACTTGCCTGCCTTCAAAGCTAAACAGTTCTGTCAAACCAGTCACCATCATGAAGAGCTTCCCCTTTCATTCAAGCATTACTGAGTAAAACAACTTTAAAGAAAAAAAAAAGAAGTGTAATTTCAAAGAAGAAAGAACTCCGGAACCCACTGTCATGGAAAGGATTTTGCTGCTGGGTATTCTGTGACATGATTGTCATGTAGGCACAAGTCAAGCATGAACTTGTTCTTTCACACCAGAAGAGTTTTTTGTTCAGTTAAATAAGAGTATAGAAATCAATAAATGAGCCAGTTAAACTCTCTCTCCCCCCAACTCTCATATGCATATTTTTAAACATTAACTTTGTGAACCCAAGACAGGAAACAAGCTTCAAGCTACTGCAAACACAACGTTTGAAAGCCACCTATAAATCACATGCTACTAAAAAGTAAACTATCCATTCTGCATATCTTGGGGGTTTTGTGTATAATAAAGGAAATTACTCTGCTCCTACATTCTTCACGTACACTGGCAGATTTTAGGTAGCATCCCAGTGTCTCATACAGAAGTCTGAAATAATTTCATTGCAGATTTTTCTTCCACACCAATTATGTGGATCATTAATGCTGTGACCAGCACTCATTATTCAAGGACTCAGCTCACAGGTTCTTTCCTTCTGCCTTCCTTTCCAGTCATTTCTGTGCCCACTGTGCACCTGGCTGCTGGTTGATGTAGGACTTACTGCTGTTTCTCCACCACTGCTTTACCTTTTTTCCACCATAGGCAGCCTCATTTACTTTCTCCAAAATGAATTTTTTGGATTAAGGATAAAAAAAAAAGAATGAGGTTATTGAACAATCAATTTTCAAAATTTAAATTTAATAGAAATAATTTAAATAGTTTTATATAAATAAATTATATATATTATATTTTTTATATGTGCTACCTCTCTACATTAATATTACATGTTGTAATGAATATTACACATCCTGCTCTGCTGTCAGTACTGCACTGCAGCTCTTAGAGATTATTCAGCAAGCAAAAACCACTTTCAGCGCAACACTTACCTCCTTTGGGATAATGAGATGGTGAAACACTAAAATCCATCTTATCCTTCAAATCTTCTTCATTCTCTTTCTCCCACTGCAAGCCTATCTTTTCCCAATAGGTCCAAGCCAGTTTCCTAGGTATAAAATAAGAGTTTTATACCACCAAGCCCCAAAAAGAAAAACACTTTAAAATGAGACTTCTGAAAAAGTTGACTACTGAATTTCAGCTGGAAGGATGGGAAGCATTCCTGCCATTTAGCCTAGGCACATTAAGTTGAGAGTTTATACTTCTTTTGTCCTCAGTGGACAGAGGCCTCTTCTTCCAAGGGATAATTCTGCCTCTGTCCAACCCTGTCTCTGTCTCTCTCACACTTAACTGAAAGTAGCAGAAAAGGACAGCATAATAAAAGTTACTGAAGATAATGCTAACATTCTCAGTCTAAGAAAAAACAAACAAACAAACAAAAGTGTTTTTTTTTCCTCCAAGCAAGACATCTGTGAACTTAGGAACGCTTCTTTGACATCTATTTAAGGGGAAAGGAAAAAAGACAAAATGTTCCACCTACGTATTTTCAGGAATTTCATCAGTAAAGCTGCCAAGTAACAGAGGGATCAACTTGTGAAAATATGAGTATCTGTCTCGTAGGTGCAACAGCCACTCTCCAATGACAGTTGTTACAGCGTGCCGTACCTACAGGGATACAAAAAACCTATTTTAAACGTGTCAGGAAAATAACAGAAAAATACTAAAAATACTATTTGCTCTCTGTACATAAGACGTGGTGAAGCACATCAATACTCTCAGAAGAAATGACAAGAACCCAGCATTTCCTCACTTGCAGGAAGCATCTTAAGGAACACACAAGGAGTCACATTCTCATTTTTCACTCTGGCTTAGTCAGACTGTTTGCTGCACAGAAGCACAGCTCTGAGAGGAAGACAAGATACAGACCTAACTCAGAAAACTAAATTCTCACGGTTAATTCCTTCCTGAGAATGTAAGAAATGTACATTTCTCTGGAATTTGTAGCTTTCCAAGCACACCTCCAGAAGAAAATTTTCTCTGTTTACTACAAAGGAATGCTTACTTTTAAAATTACTGCTTCAGTTCCATCTTATAAAGGAACCCATACCATGTTTGTTAAGGATCTGAAAAGGCCATAGAATCAAGGGCCAGAGAGATGTGACAGAGAATTTAAGACAGAATTGAAGGCATTAATTAGAACAAAAAGGTACCTACAATCAACACCCTGCTGAACCAGACAGCAGTCACCAGCCTTGGTTTGGGACAGTTTACAACTGATAAAGGCTGGGTGGGACATTGTCCTGGTTTCAGCTGGGACAGAGTTCATGTTCATTTTAGTAGCTGGCATGGTGCTGCTAGTTTTTGGATTTAGTATGACACCAATGCTGATAACACACTGATGTTTACTTGTTGCTAAGGAGAATTCACCCTAAGTCAAGGACTTTTGGGTGCCTCAAGCCCTGCTAGTGAGGAGCTGCACAAACAGCTGAGGGAGCAAGGCCAGGACAGGTGGCACGAGCTGGAGTGAGCAAGGGGCTGTGTGGTCCTTAATTTCTGTCTGGGATTAAACCACGACAGACATATTTACAGATATCAGCCGAATGCAAGACAGCTGAAAACTGGGGAAGCAGGGAGAGAAACACCAAGAAACCCACCCATGGGGTGGGTTTTTAACAGATTTAAAATAAATACCAAGAAAAGAAGGAAGAAAAGCACACCTTGGGAATCTCATCAAATAATCTCTGGGCCAGATGAGACAGGACATCATCCACGGACTTTCCATTCCCAAACTGTATCACTGCTCCAGTAGCCTGAATCACATCAACACGAACTCTGTAGTGTTGGTGGGAAATTGTCTGCATTAAGGGTTTTATCAGAGACTCTGATTGCATATGGAAGTGCTCTGTTAGGGCAGAAAGATAGAAACATCAACCATGTGAGTTCCCATAGTGGGCAGCATCCCTCTCCACGGTAGGGGGTTGGAACTAGATGATCTTTAAGGTTCCTTCAAACCCAAACCACTCTCTGATTCTATGTAGCATGGATATATCCATGACACCCAGCAGTCACTGGGGCTGGCAGTACAAGATGATTTTGGGTGGACTACCGCATTTGGGTGGGGGATTAACGCTGTTCTGTAATTCTATTTCTTTCTCTATGTGGGTGACAGATCGGGAGCAACATGATTTCTCCATGAACAGCAACCTGACTAATGTTGCTGTGTTTATGTAGCAGGCAGCTTTGACTTTATACAGTATCAGAGCTGAACACTGCCCACATACCCTCCCCTAGCCCCTCCTCCTGCTACTACCCACATGTAACAGCTCAGCCTACACTCCTGGCATGGTTCTTCTCCAACAGATCCTCCAAGCCCTGCAAAGCACACCTGTGAAGGTGTCCGCGACCTCTCATCTCTCTCTTGCCTGCATCCCTGTTCCCTCCTCGTGTCCGTTCCTCAGACCCCATCACATCCTCCCACCGCTGCCCATCCCTCAGCCCCACCTGGCACGGCCCGGGCGCAGGCCACGGCACACCTGCAACTCTCCCGCCTGACCTCGGCATAGTGGTCGAGGAGGGTGGCCTGGAGGACGCGGGCGATGTCGCCGAGGTAGGGGGCCGCGGAGGCGCCGCAGCGCTGCAGCAGGAGGCTCAGCAGCTGCACGAGGCCGAGCCGCAGCTCCTCGCTGGGCTCCGCGCCCTGCGGCGGGCAGAGCCGCTGGACCAGGGCCGGCAGGAGCACGGGCAGCGCCTCGCAGGGCCGCTCGCCGAGGCTGAGCCCGTGGCGGAGCAGCTCCAGGGCGAGCTCCCGGCACCGCTCC
>VZTD01001450.1:1445-116438 GCA_013397725.1 Rhagologus leucostigma | reverse complement strand
GGGACAGGGACAGGGGCGGCAGATCCGTCCAGCCGGGCCCGGGGAGCTTCCCCGGCTCTCGGAGCATCCCGGGGCCTGCCCCGCACAGCCTCGGCCGCCCCCCGGCATCCACAGACCCGGGCAGAGCGGCCGGGGCCGGGGTAAAGCTGTCCTGGCGTTCTGGGCTCGTGACGGAGCGCTCATAACCTCTCTGGGGGGAAATAAACAGGGTTTGGGGCTGCTCTCTCCCCATGTCACCAAACTTCCCTTTGGAGGGCTCACTTCTCTTCGGGGGGCTCTGCCCGTTCCTCCCCAGCTTCTCCGGGGCCGCGAAGGGTCGCTGGCTGGGAAAGGGAGAGATGCTAAAATTGTCCAAAAATCTCTGTATCAGAAAGCTGGGTTTCTGGTGACAAGAGGGAGTCCCCACGGGGGGAGAAAAGCAAAGCTTTATGCCGTCATTTAATAGTGTCTTTGGAACTCCTTGCCTCGTAGGGTTAATTTCACCGGTTTGTTGTTTTTTTCCAAAGACTGATCACTATCTAGGAGTTAAAATCCTGTTTTTGTACTTAGTGGGATGTTGACCATACAAAGATGACACAGTTCAGCATTTCCATGCACAGCCCCAGAACATTAAAACATTCAAATTCAATAGGTCCTGAATAGGCAACAGGCAATATTAAAATGTCTTTGCTCCTTCAGATCTCTCTGACAAAGGATTTGGGAACTGTCTTTTATCTCTTTCTTGCACCATTTTCTTACCTAGGTCGTGTTTTCTGTTTACAAGCCTGAAGATGGCTGCTGCTGCTTCCTGCAATGTGGAAGAAGATGAGAGCTTGAAGGGATGCGAACTCTATGTTCAGAAACACAACATCCAACAGATTTTAAAAGAATGCATTGTAAACCTCTGTATAGCAAAGCCAGACCGACCCATGAAGTTCCTCAGAGAACACTTTGAAAAATTAGAAAAGGTCAGTGATTTTCAGGTGAATTTACATTTCATTTACAAAATGAAAAATTGTTTAAAGATTTCAAATGTCTTGGTACATTTTTTTCTTTCAAATTTTAAATCATCGCACAACTGTGAAAATGCAAACTGTTAAAAAAAAACCTCCAACCCTTCATTTGTGGATGTCTACTATAACACTGGCTGTTGTTTAGAATTTTTTGTGCATAGCACCAAGATTATAATATCTCATCAAACTGCACTTGTTAAAAATGACCCAAATTGCTGTGAGCGTACTTTGTGTTGTGACACATGGTATCCTGAACTTTCATCTCTTGGAAGAACCTGCCTGTGGGTGCAAAAGATGCTGTTCCCTGTTTATTCCAGTGTCAGGTGGTGGGTTTTCCCTTCCCCTAAAACTGAACAAAATCAGGGAACCAGCAAGTTCTCAAAATCTATTTAATTTCACTGCTCTTCCTGTCTGCAGCGCTTATCCCAGGATTTGCTGATGAGGGATGCATTGAGACCTCACTTACTGTGACTGTTTTCAAAAGCAGTGTAGAGAGGGGGAAACATTTTAGAACATTCCCAGACGAATTCTTTCTAAAGCCTACGGGTGTCTTTGCAGGAAGAGCACGTTGTGTGAGAAACTGTTGTAGGATTAAGAGATAAGGTCTAGTAGTTCCTTCCTTCAGGAGTGAATAATACATAAGGCTGATGTGAATAATACATCTCACTCTGCTTTTCAGATACATTTTTCTGTAGGTGAGTATATGCCAAATTTACGTAGTTTTAAAAAAATGCAAACATTGCATTTTGGTGGCAGCCCAGTAAGAATGCCTGGGACATCAGAGAGGGGTAGAAAGTACGAGATGGTTTTTAATTGTATTTGATTATTATGAAAAAGAAACAGTCTCTTATTTCTGTATATTCTAAACTTCTGACAGCCAAGCCCCATTTCCAGAGAGTCAAAACTGTTGAATTTCCTTTATCGTGTTGTGAATTGTTATCCATCATAATGTGTAGAATTTTGGACTTCTTGAAAAGAAGCATAAACACCGTTCTTGAAAAAAAACTTAAAATATGCCGTGGTATTATGGAATAAGCTCCATTGCTAGAGGGATTTCTTGAGGAGTTGTACTGGGAGAGTTTGGCTTTGTTGATATTAACGCAGTGCACAGACCTGAGATAGGAGGGCAGTCCCTACCCTCGAGAAATTAAACCTTCTTTCATGTGATCTCCTGTTATTTCCCGAAGAACAGCAGATACCAGAATTCTGTAGGACGTCAATCAGGATGCCAGCACGGGAGCTGATGGATATCACTTGTCTCAAAATGGAAGATGACTTAGAAACATCAAGGCATCAGCGCAGGGAATATTGTGCTTGCTGTGGGAGGACACAGTCTTGGCGCTGCCTCTCTAGAGCAGCCTGAGGGCTGAGCCTGCTGAGCCTGGAGGCTTTAGGCTGCTTCTGGAGGTTTCCAGCACTGTAATTCTTGTTCCTACAGCAGTTTGACTCCCTCGTTGCCCAACCATCTCTGAGGACTTCCTTGGGGTGAATTGTACTGTGAAGGATTTTCTGCTGTAGGATAATATTTTGACTTAGTTGCTTGCATGAGAACAGTTGAAGGAAGACTTCTAAAGATAGAGAAATCTTTCAGTAAGTTTTATCCTGTTTTTGTACAATTGTCATATACAGGTAGTTTGGAGAATCCTAATGGAATTGTGAATTTAGCAATTGTTCATTAGATTTTTGTAAATGTGCAATTCTGACACGGCACATTTGCTAATAGCTCCTTTAATTTTGGTCCCGTGTAAGGAGAGGAATGAAAATCTTTGGGTTTAAGCACGATTTTCTAAACAAAGTCATGCATTTTTCCACCTAAGTGTGGTATTTTGGGATTATTTTCCAAACTCATTAAGATAAACAACACGTTCCACCGAAGAGAGCGGTAGAAGAACAGTTTATCTGTCAAAAAATCATGTGGGAAGTTTAGAGATGAAGTGTAGGATATTTTTTAAGTGGTTAAAAAACGAGCTTGTAGAAAACAAGTAGAGCTTGATCCACATCAATGTACTGGAGCTACCTCAGAGGTTAATAAAAAAAAAGAGTATGTTTAATTTTGCTAATTCTTAACTCCATCTCATAAAATCAACTCATAAAGGCAAGATTTGTTATGATATGCAAGATCAGAGCGGATCATAAATGCTTTTCACCTTCTGATGACATCAGAGTTGAGTCCATTGCCTCCTTCAGCCTGCTGCTAAATGAGAATGGGTCAGGGACTAACCCCTGACCCCAGCACACTGACTGCCCCCAAGTATCATTCTGAGGTCTAACACGTCTAGGAGCAGGTTTGTTTTGGCAGGAGTTGGTACGAGCAGCTGAGAGCAGAGCCAGGGAATGAGGTAATGCTTGAGGGATGGGGACTGTCTTGGGCTAGTGTTCAGCTCCATGGCCGGGCTACTCTTTATTCACAGCATGGACATGTCCTGAGAGGGCTGTAAAGGGAGAACATGAATAAATACTCGTGAATAAAGTGCTGGAGACTGAGGTTTGATGTTTAATGTTTGATTCTGAAGGAGTGCCAATGTTAGAAAGACCCCTCCCCCCAGTGCCTTTCTTACTTTGCAGCTTATTTGTATCAAGTACAATACCAAAAACCATAACTCTGAAATTAATCGTGGGAGAACTTTATTACACATTTTTCTGTTCACTTAATACTGGCAGGACCTGCTTAAGTTGCCAGTAATTGCTGGGAATCAGCCTATGTTTCTATATTCTGAAGTTTGCAAGTCACTTTTATGTGCTGTGACCTATGGACTTCAAGATGACATCTACTCTGATCACATTAACAGTTACTTCGTGAAAATCTGTAACATGCCCTTGAGCACAGAAAATAGTTGAAAAGAGTTTAGATACTTTAGATTTTAAAACCTGTGATATCTCCTTTGAACAATTTGTTTCATGTTTCCCTGTGACTGTGTAGATTTTGGTGGATGGGGTGAGGAAAACCTTTCCCTTAGGGACTGTAATTGGGTTTTTTTGGAGTGAGGGAATAGATGTTAGCTAAGAAACTGTGGCATTATTTTAACAGCTGTAATTAAGTCCTGTTTACTTGAGGACTAAAGAAGGCATAGCAGAAAAAACAGGGAACCCGTATTTTATCTCTGGGTCTTGCTTTATGTGAAAAAGTTAATTACTGAGAAATTACAGGCAACGCTTTGTATTTTTAGCCATACTGAGACTGCAAAAATTTCATAGTGTCAGGCTGTTTAGAGCCACGATTATATGATCAAAGGTGGAGTTGTCTTGCCAGGCTAAGCTCAACTGTTCCGCAGCAGAGAATTAGAATAAAGAGGAGAACCAATGAAGAAAATGGCACGAAAGAAGAGGAAACAGCAGGAACCTGCAGGATGTGTTTAGGCCTTGCCGAGGGCTTTGCTGAAGCCATTTGCACGTGGGGTGTTTCAGAGCAGGGCTGTGCTGGCTGAGCTGGGCTTTGCTGGTGCCTTCTCGACCTCAGCTCCCTCCAGGCCCCTTCTGTTGCCCTCAGCACACAGAGGAAACACTGCCTTGCCCTAATAAAATCACAGTCTGTACGCCGGCAGTGTTCTTATAGATCCAGGCTGATGCCGCATGTCTTACGGCACCACCGGAAAGGGAATTTTTAGGAAAACCTGAGCTCAAGAATCCGCGATTAAATAACGCGAAAGGCGCTGCCCCGCGCGGCCCCACCTGGCGGCAGCGGGCAGGACTGCACAAGGCTCTGCCGGGAGCCGGCCTCGGAGAGAAAGTGTGTAATAAACCACAAATGCACTCTCTGTTAGTAAACTGCGCTGTATTTACTTACCGTAGGGAGTTTCAGAACCAAAGGTATTCGAGCATCAAAATTTGAGCACCAGGCTTTTCTTCTGCAACACTGGTCTTTCCTAGTATTTATATTTTATCACAGAAAGGAGTTCTTCCATCAGTAATTTCCACCAGAACCTGTCTAAACCAATGAAATTTATTCTTAAAAGTTAGGGTTATTATTATGCAAAGCATAACTCATTCTTTTCAGATAAGCTGGGGAGAGGTTACGGATTTGAAGCAAAATTACATGGAGAAGAAACTACAGAAAAAATGCATTAACTGACCAGTTTTATAAAGCCTAAAAAGACAAATATTTCTGTATCATTCCAAGCTTGCGAAGCATTTGGGTGGTATCTCCTTGGTGATCAGAACTGTTGGTGCAGCATGCAAGAACATACCTGAGATGCTGATAGAAACAACAGTGGGAGCACCAGGTGCCCTTGCTGTGTGACTGCACTTCTGAGCAGGCTTGTCCAGCCTCTGCTCCTGCCGCTCCTCTGGTGTCAGTACTGGGAAGAGCTGGATGAAAATCAGCTCAGGTGGGACTTCTGTGATTGCCAGAGTCAGCCCCAGGCAGTGTTGTGAGAGGTGACAGTTTTCTTGGAAGAGGTAAAGGAAAATGAGGTGAATTTTTAAAACCCCCTCGGGCGAACTTTCCTACATGCAAGAGGCTCAGGGAAGGGTTGAGGATGAAGGGAATAAGAGCAGAAAGAGAAAAAGCTTTTTCCTAAGAAATAAAATTAGTTATAAGCAAAGCCATGCTCCTACGAGCTTGTGTGGAGCATGTTAGAGCTGAGCTCCCTGCTTACTTTGTGTGTCAACAAGTGTGAGTAGCTTTCCCAGTCTCAAAGTCAAAACCTAACAAAACCAGAGTGCAGTGATGGAACGCAGGGGGAATTCTGCCTAGAAGCCGTCTTTGTTCCACATCTCAAGCTCCCCTGTTTTACATTCATCAGGTTACTTAATCCACTCTCTTACACAAGCCATGCCTGCATACATTGTTATTTGGCTGGATTTTAAGAATCAGGAGTGTTGGCTATGATTCTCCTTGATTATATAAGCCCTTAAGTATCAAAAATAGGGTCTGTGTTTTGTAACATAACCTCTCACTTTGCTGTGAGGCGTATGGAAGAAAGTAGGGAAGAGGTGGTGATGGGTTGAGATGCTGAGGACACTGGTGGGGGGGAAAGACAAGAAGTGTGAACAAGTTGCAGGAGGTAAAACAATGGCAGTAAAGGGTCTGAGGAAGGTCAGCGATGCAGCTGGAGTATCATCAGAGTAGGTGGATTTCGGCAGGAGAATTTTGCCTAGGTTGGAAATTGGGAATGAGCTGAGGTGCAGAGAGGCCCTGGAGGATGCAGAAACAGTAATCAAAGTGGAGGATAATTGTGGAGTGGGTAAATACCTTGGTAGGATAGTAGGTCGAGGATGTTAAAGATATTTCTTAGAAGTGCTGTAGAAGAAAAGGTAGCATGTACCAGGGGGCAGTGGAACAATAGTTGGGATTGTGTGACTGTAAGGCTGAATGATCATAAAGATTGTCATTCCTGGCAAAGATAAGACTGGAAAGAACATTAAGATCTCCCAGATTTTTCCTGCTTTGAGTGATGGCATCAGTCAGCCCCGTGCCTCCAGCAAAGTGAAGTACTTTGCCATTGGCCTTTATTGGTTGCTATAAATCTCAGCCTCAAGGAGTGGTGAGGGCTGTTAGAAACCCTCCTGCATTGAGAGCATCTCCTCTGGGTCAGTTCCAGTGCAAAGGGAGATTAGTTACCTGTGCATGAACTTTCCTGCACATTTTCTGTGAATAATCCAGGTCTGTCAGTCAGAAAAGTTTGTGAATGTGCTTGAGGGGAAAAAAAAATCGTTTAGAGTGTACTTGGTGGTGTTGTTTTTGAATGCAATGAATGCGCTGTAGGAAGCAGAGCAGAGATACTGAGCTTTGATATCAAATGTCTGACTTGCTTTTGAAAGCCTTCTTGGGATGTTGTTGTAAGGCTGCACAGTGATTGGAGCCTCCTCAGGTGCTTTCCTTCCTTCATCTCATTCCCATCCTCGTCTGGGTTTTCAGGTAGTGACAAAGCCTGAAAGGAGAGATTAGGGGGAGGAGGTGGATTTCTGTTTAGAAATGCTCCAGCTGATAGAGAAGAAAGCTTCTGGCTCAGGAGGTGTGTGTGCTCTTCAGCAGTGGTCTGAAAGGAAGGGCAAACCTAAAAACTGTCTCAGCACTGTGGCTGCTTCACTTGCGGTGCTTAAATTCATTGAAAACTCATGGAAACATTATCTGGGAAAGATGCTGAGGACAGTTTGCTACATTCCTGTGGTTTATACCTCAGCCTCTTGTAGCTGAAAGTGGACATTCAAAAGATTAATTGGTCACTGCAATTGTGTTTATTGGTTCTTCTTTCAATTTGAGGCAATGATCAAAGGCAGTTATACTGTCTTGCAGGTGTGTCTTCCATGTGCTTTCTCATTTGAAAGTGGGCATAATTGGGCAATATGGTTATGAATTATCAGTGCCATCCAAAGAGAGAGAAAGAGAGACCACTTGTTGTCATGACAACAAAAGATGATGAGGTGTTTACTTGAAACTGAATTCTGCACAGGGATTCACATTGAGCCGCGTCTGAAGATCAGTGTTTGAAGAACTCTTCTTGAGACAGTTCATTCCTTCTTTCAAACATTTGCTGCATTTGTGCAGTTTCACCCCAGGATATATGGAAGACGTCTCTTTGAAAGCTCAGCCCAGGACAGAACAAATGCTTTTATTTCCAAAAGGCACGCTCTAGTTCAGGAATGGGGATCCTTCCCAGGCTACGAATAGCAGTGTATGGAAAAGCCAGCCAGTCAACTGCCTGCTGTTTATATAAAAGGAGTTTGTAGTGAAGAGACTTCCTTTTAAAATGAATCACACCGTAACTCACTTTTATAATCCTTTAATATCTTTTTGGCTTCTAAAAGTATTTGAGTTTAAGAGCATGCTTTGTAGTATTAATTTTATCTCACTGAGCTTTCTTTTGTATATAAATCTGTGCTGGGGCAGGGGAGATATTATTTATTAATTCCTTGGAAGTGGCTTTTATGCAATGTGTACTGAAAAAGAAGAGTGTGTTTTATATTCAAATGTGGCAAACTACTACTCTTCTCTCTGAGTAAATATGATGTGTGTAAAAAGAACTGTGTAAGTGCTGCACACCATTGGTCACCCGACTGCCCTCTTGTTGTACTTGCCTTTTAGTTAAATTTTAGCTGCCATTCTTCAGAAAGGTCTTCACTACCTTTCAGTTAAGCCCATGAAGAAGGTGCATTTGGTTGTGTTCATTTAATATAATCAGAGACCATTAGCGCTGTCAGAGATGCATAAACTGCAATAGTCAGTACTGTTATTTGAAATTTTTCAGTCATATCTTTTGTTTTTAAACACTAGATTTTAAATGTAATTATAACATATAGCACACATTTGTATTTGAAATATTTTGTTTGATTGTAGTTATGGAATCTTGAGACACAGAGGAGTAGGGAAGAAGTTGATGAGAATGCTGAAATAGGATTTGCAGTTCTTACACAATAGGAAAATCTAGCTGAGTCATTTTTTACATATCTAGTGCTGCTATTTGAAATTTGATTGTCAAATGAAAAAGTTTCAGTAAGGATTTAATACTTCTGAAGTTCTGGTGTTTTGGTTACATCACTGAGCTCAGCTGTATTGTAGTCTGGGAATTTTGGGGTTGTAAAGCAAATTTAAAACCCAACTGATCTCAGAAAGAACTTGGCACTTTTGGAGGCAGGTCAGGATCTTGAGAAGTCAGATCTTAAGCCAGCCCTCTACATTTTATCTCTGAGCTTTTCCCCTGGTATTTCAGTAGTGCCTTCTTCAAAACAAGAATGTGTGACTCGTTACTTTGAGTCACGCAGCATGGGAAATACTGTTCAGTTATTTATTTCAAGTAGCAATAGTGCATCAAAGACTGGTGTCAGAGGTAAATGAGAAGGGCAGTGTCAGTGATGGTGTGGGAAGAAACTGGAATAAGACCAGAAAAGACAAGCGACCTGGCTGGATTTGATGTAAACATCAATGGCAAAACATATATTAATCGTTCATTTTTCTTGCAAGCTTAGAAGTTGTGAGCGTGTGCCAGTTTTCTGTGGTGCCCTTTTCTGGTGCCATACCTGATGAGCTGTGGATAACTCACTTCCTCTGTCAGTGAGACCAGCTGGTGATGTTGGTGATCTGCCACTTGTGCTGGTGCTCCCAGATGCTCCCTCCTCCGACGAATGTCCTAGCTCTGAATGGAAAGTCTCGCTGGAAATTTCCTGTAGGACAGAGGCCGGGTTCTGGCATCCCTGTCAAAGGAATGTCGAGTTATGGGGTGTGCAGGGAGCTCAGCCTTGCTTTTGGGTAGCCTGCAGTGCTGCTGAGCTGAGTTGTCTGAAAGATACTGGGGTTGTTCAGGGAGTCGTGGGCTGATGGCCACGTGTACATCCCTCAGCACGACACTGGGGCTTCCAGGCTGTGGGGTTTGCCTACACGGAGGAGATGACAGCAGATGAAACACTGGGCTACTGCTGCACCAGCCAGCTTGCCTTCTTACGGTGCCTGTGTCCCTCCTGCTCATGCCCTCTGGTTTCCTGTACCAGGGAACAGAGCATATGGTCCACCTCATCTCCAGCTCTCCCCTGCCTTTAGTGAAGGTTGGGATGAGCCAGCCCAGAAGGCTCTGGTGAAGCAGCAGAGGCAGTGTGGCGTGTTGTGGCTGAGGGGTGCTGGGGTGGGAAGGAGGGCTGGGTGTGAGCAGACAGGCCCCGGTTCTTTTGGCTGACAGACATGGATGGTGCAAAGGGAATTTTACTCCTTTATGCTTTCCCTCGCATCCCAGGAAGCTGAGGGATAGAGCGTGGGGCTCTGGGAATATACTATAATTATGGGTAATCTGGTTTGTCTTTATCCTTTGGAAGTCAAATTCAGTGTATGAATTGACAGTTTTGCAACTCTGACCTCCTTTCTTAACGGTTTTCTGTCCTGTTTCCTACTTTCGTTACTCTCTCTTCAGGGATTCTCCTTCCGATTTTATTCTCTGTTCCACAAGCATGAAATTTGGAGAATAACCTCCCTACTGGCCAGCTGGTGCTAGGCCAGCCATCATCTTTCATAGTCCTCTGGAGCCTACCTTGGATCTTATTTGCTTGGAAGGGGTCCCACTGATTATAAATCAGTTGTATGGCAGAAATTCTGGAGTAGGGAGCATCTTTGTTGTTTGTGGTGATAGTAAGCTTGCAAAGCAGAGCAAGATGAAGAAACCTATCTAATACATCAGTGTGTGACTTCTGACAAGTTGTCTGTACGAGAGACAACGACATGTACAAGCCAACTGAGAAAATAACAGCTGGGATGTTGGAGAGTAAGCAAAAGAGGTTTGTTCTGCTTTCTCAGCCAGAAGTATCTGCACAGATACGCCTGCACTTTATATACGTTGGTTGCCGTGATGTGTAAGAAAGAGTTGAACAGGTCAAGTCCTGGAGTGATGATTAACTACACACATTGTAGTTAATGCTACTCTTGTTAAATTTGTACTTTTCTTTCAGCAGCGTGAATTGACAGTCACCCAAACGTAGAAGTGAAGGGGTTGCTGACAGTCATAAAAGAAGGGCAAATTGACTATATCCGTGGGTAAGAGATGTTTTATTGTCTCTTTTTGCCTTGCAGGAAGAATGCAAGCAAATACTGGCTCGGCAGAAATCCAGCTCCCAGTCGGATTCTCACGACGATGAGATTTCCCCTCCGCCTCCCAACCCGGTGGTGAAGGCCCGGCGCAGGAGAGGGGGGGTCAGTGCAGAGGTGTACACTGAGGAAGATGCTGTTTCCTACGTCAGAAAGGTAACGTGGGACCATCTCTCTGGTTCTAAGGTGTACAACACGATCGAGTGACTCAGATTTTGTCCCTAGTTTGGACTCCTGGGCCAGCCTGGAGGATGGTGTCTTCAGGCCGGCAGGAGCAGGGCCTGACCGTCTTCACCCTCAAGTTCTTTTGCTGTCTCCTTGACTAAGGGCTTTCCCCATCAATGGGGTTTCAGCATTCGCCGTTCCTTCCTTTTTGAGATGTGCTGCTCCTCTGTTTCCCTGTCTAACAGGGTCAGTAATTCTCAGCCATTTCCTTGATAGTCACTGACTTCAGCATCTTCTGAGTTTGGTCAGAACCTCACATTATTGGAAGACAGCTTTTCTATCACTGCATTTCCTGTTTCTTTTGGTTTTTTTGTTTTTTGTTTTTTGTTTCCAAAAGTCAGTTCTGCCTCAAGTTTTCTTAAACCGAAGTCATTTAGGTTTCCTAGACCACTCAGGCACGTATTTCCCTTGTTGATTGGGTACCACTTGACCCACTGAATTTTGGAAGTCTGTTGACCATACTTGGGTCATTTTATGTGACCATTGTCTTTGAAGAAATGCCAATCCCAAATTAGGTAATTTCTTCACTAGGAGCTCTGATTTGGGCTTCTCTCTTTTTAACTGCCTTTTTCACAAAAATATGTAGCTGTGTTATATCTTTGATATCTCTTAATAACTCTGCAATTTTTTTTGAAACTGGCTAAAGCTTTCAAAGGTTATTAAACAACAGACATTACAATAGCATATGCCATGTTTGTTTAGGGAGCCAGGCTCAAAATGTATTTCATAAGGTTGACAGATGCTGCTAATGTGCTTTTGTGCACGCCTGGAGTAGCTTTAACTCAAAGAGCTTTTCCTTTATGGGAATACATTTTGTCAGTCACTGCTTTTTGGCAGAATGCTTTTTGCCTTTGCAGTCAGATGTGCTTTTGTCATCTGCTTATGATACAAGTTCACTGGCTGCTCTGGGGATTTCTGTCCCAAGAAAAAAAGAGTTGGGAGAGCCATTCATCCTAAGAACAAGTGTGTAAGAGTATTCTTGTGTCAGTTAAATGATATTTGCAAGTGTGTGGTGAATTTTAACAGCACTATGGTCAAGCTGTTAATGAATGCCCTGCACTGTTAAAAAACTTGTGTGATACTTCAAAAGCTGCTTTAAAACACTTTTCTTTCTGTGCATTTTGCAATATCCCCCTAAAAAACTTCTGTGAAGAGATCACATTTGTTTCTGCTTATTATGGATTCCATCTGACTCTTCCGAAAATCAAAGGAAACATCCCTTCCCACCCCCTAAGTAATTCTTTTATGTTTGTAATGGAACCTGAAGTAAACTTTGGTTTTTTTTCATTTCTCAGCAGTGATGTCAGTGAGTCCTGACAGTAGCACGAGTAGGCAAGAACCAGAAGCAGCAATACAGATCATGTTCTGTGTGTTCTGTGACTAGCCCTGTTATGATTTTAATTTCCTAGGAACTGACTGAACTTAAATAATAATAATTTAGGGGATAGTTTCTTGTAAAGCTACAGATGCTGGAAGGAATACAGAACTAGCACTGGGAGGGTATGTGTCAGTGCTTTGTCTTCTGCCATAAGCAAATGAATCCCGTGGTGAATCCCATGGATGTGTGTTTGTGGCAGATTTCTAGAATACAGAAATAAAAGGAGACACTGAAAGGACAAATTATGAAACAAATTTAAAAGGGTAAAAAGGAAGGCAAAGGTTGCATTAGACTATTGCAAACAGATGGAATTTTAGGTGGTAGTCAGAACCGCTGGCTTGAATTCAGGTGTTGGATAGAAACACATCTGGGTCATAAGCCAGTTTGAAGGATCCCTTGAAGGGCTGAGCTATAGCATGAGTAGTGCTAGAGGCAGTGAAATGAGTTATGTCCCTGGAGAGAAAATCAAAAGAGATTTAGCTTCGTGATTTGAGCAAGCACATGGCGTGGCTCCATTCTGGGGAAGATCTCTGTGCAGGGTTAGTTCATCCTTGATCTAGAGAAAGCAGTGTTTGTCAACACATCCGACATAACACAGTTAACAACTAACAGAACAGGAATCTTGCTGTAAAGAGATTTATCAGCTTGAAGAGAACTTTCAGTGATTATTTGGAAGAGTGATGTAAGAAATGTTCAGGCGATTCTTCCCAGCATTTGATTTTGCTTAGATGCCTGGTTACACCTATAGAATCTCTCCTGTGTTTTCTGTGTCCCTGCCCCAACAAACCCACAAAGCCTTGTGGCTTTCACTGCTGTAAATTTACACTGAGAAAAGCTAGTCAGTGCTATTTCATAATCAGCCAGAAAGGCTGGAGTTGAATGTCTTAGTGATCTGATTATTTACCCTTTTGGCTCATCAGCAGTAAGCTGAGCAGCTGGGGTATTCTTAATAGAGCAAGGGTTAGGGCCTGCAATTCAATCCAGTGTTCCTCTGATAGGGTAAAAACCAAGAATAAGATACTGGCCGAGTTTAACACTGAGAAATTTAAACTTTTAGATAAATTAGGTTAGGTTTCACTCTGATACAAACATGCAGTTTGTACATGTATACTTGTCTAGACTTAATTTGAGTAATCTAATGACTGCAGCAGTCAATACAAGCAAGGTCTCAGGCCAGAGTTTAACTTTAGATCTTCACAGTGCAGCGTTTCCCTGTGAAATAAATGTTGATAAATCTTTGTGAGAACTGGTCCTGCATCAGCTTTTGCCTTTGAGACATCCTTCTTTTGGTTGCTATCTTGCCTTTCCAGGAGGAGGGAAGGAAAGCACCCGCACATCAACACATATGGTAACTTAGGACAGACAGATACACCTCTTCTATTATAAGAAAATGTGAAAGGTAAATGCCCCCTATCAGACCTTTATTGTGCAGTAATTGAAAGTCAAACAGATTTTGATTTTCAGATTGAGTAAGGTTAATTTAACACTTTACACTTCTGTTATGCTTAATTCTGTCCTGGTACAATAAAACTCTTAAGGAAAATCAAATTACTAAAAACAATGAATAGCTTTGACAGGTCATAATTTTGTTACAAATTTCTTGTGTCTCTCCTAATCTTGGAGTCTCTGACTGGTAGAAGAAGATACTTGGCAAATACAGAGATACATTATCTATTGATATCTTACCTAAATGCTTACCAAAATGGAAAGCCTAACTTTCCAAAGTGGAAATAGACCTGAATTTCAACTTTTATTTTGAGCAAATTCATGCACAACAGGACTTTCGACATCTCTCCAATTAACAATTGAAGACCTCTTCATTCTCAAATGCAAATTCTTCTTGTTTGCCATGAAGCCAAGACACAGGATTTTGACTCAAGTAAGCCTATCAGGAGCTTGGTTCCTTATACCACAACCAGTACTGAAAAATATGGTGTAATCAACACATTTTTACCTTTTTCCTAAAGAAATTTTGCTATTTCCACAGTTTTAAAAGTAGGTTGCTTCTGATGTTGTTCGGAGGGAAGAGGAATATAAAATACATTTTCCTCAGTCCAAGAGATTTGAAAGGAGACTACACAGCTGCCAGTACCTGCTAATTATGGTAGTTTATGGATATCCTTCTCCCCAGTCATCCCTGATCCTATATTTCCTTTGTGAGTGCCATTTTGAGAACAAAAATTCTTATCCTCACACTATCAAAACTGTAATTTCTTACTTTCTTAGTGGCTTTATATTATAGCCTAATCCTGTCTCAGTGCCTGAAATAAAATTGCATCCATTCTCTTGAATAGTGGAATTTTCTGTAGATTTCACGATTTGTGAAGAAATACAACCAGACATATAATTACCCTTCATTCTTTTCTCTACAGGTTATTCCAAAGGACTATAAAACTATGACTGCTCTGGCTAAGGCCATCTCCAAGAACGTGCTCTTTGCTCATCTTGATGACAATGAACGAAGGTATGAGGTGCTTTATGATTTAAGGGAGTCCATAGCTTGGTGTGAGGACAAGAAATAAGATTAAATTTCAACTCAGGGTTCAGAACTGCTCTCACCGATGCGTTTGAGTCACACTAGATGCACCCTCAAACATGCTCTTGGTATTATGACAGAGGGTAAAATCACAAGGTAAAAAAGGGCAAGAACAGGTTAGAATGTATTCAGACATATTTAATATTTTCAGAGCAGGTGGGCCTGATAAACCTTATTCTAGATTACTTAATTAGCTAAAGCAATCTCAGAAGCATTTGTCATTACTTCTGAAACTCAGGGAAGACAGGTCAAGTGCTGAATGAGTGGGAAAGAAAAAGCATAATGTCTGTAAAGAGATAAAAGAGAATGACAGGTGGATTATTTTGTTCTTGGAAAAACTGGAACAAACAAACTGTGTATAAGAACCTGAAGGAGACCAAGGAGTTCAGTAACAGCCAGTGTGACTTTTAAAGACTTGAAAATGTCTTTCCAGAACTGATAGCAAGTTGTACAGCTGGGGAAGGCACAAAGGAGGCCAAACAGCTCAA
This sequence comes from Rhagologus leucostigma, assembly GCA_013397725.1. Lineage (NCBI taxonomy): Eukaryota > Metazoa > Chordata > Aves > Passeriformes > Rhagologus > Rhagologus leucostigma. The sequence goes on along the minus strand of VZTD01001450.1, from coordinate 101,314 downwards.
CTTCCAGTAATGTTTTTGACATGAATGTTTATGATGGTTTCATAAAAAAATCCAGGGAAGTGTGTCTCCAGTGAAACCAGTGTGGATTCTGTGCAAAACTGATGAAATTATACCAAACAGCAGTTGTCAGTGGTCCATCATTCCAATGGAAAGGTAAATTGAAGGGGTTGTTCTGCTTTTCATCGTTCTTGTCATTAGCAGCCTCAGTGGAACAGACTATGAGTGTTGAATTTTTAGCTGACATGGAGATGGGAAGTGCTGCTGAAACACCGGCAGACGAGGGCAGAATTCAGAATGATGCTGACAGGTTGAAGGAATGTTCTAGTAAAAGCAGGATGGATTGACACTGAGCCAAGTGCAGACAAGTACTCCTTAGGCAGGAAGAACACCTTTATAACTACAAGGCAGTTTTGCAGTTTTGGTAGTTCCTTGAAAAGCTGCGTGGAGCTTATTGTGACTCATGGTCTGAATATCGGTCACTAATGGCAAGCTTTTTTTGAAAATACCAATGTTTTACTGGGGTAACTAAACAGAACATGCAAGATGTCCCAGTGCTGGAAAGATTTCAGCTGGAACACAGTGTCCAGTTTGGGCACTGCACTTCAAGGATAAACACTTGGAGGAAGTTCATGGAAGAGTGGTGGGACGATCACAGACCTAGATAACATCACTTCTGAAGAAAGAATGGGATTGGTTGGCCTGCAGAATGAAAGCTGGGGCAGAGGGATGCAATAATAGCTTATAATTGCATGTGAATAATGCTGTATGAGGGATAAACTGCTCTGTGGGCCAGAGGGTAAAGAAAAACAAATTTAAAGTGCAGTAGGACAGAGGCAAGTCAGATCCAAGAAGAGGTCTCCGACTGCTTGGGTAGGTTGTGGAGTCTCCACCACTTGAGGCCATTAAGGACAGATTAGACTGCGGTCTGCCAGGAATGACAAGCATCAGTCCTGCCTTGCAGCAGATAAGGCTCAGTGAGGTCAGGAACTCCTCACCAACCCCACTTTTCTGTGCTTCCGTGGTTAGAAAGGACAAAAACTTTGTCCACGCTGACGATTTTAGTTCTGGCAGAACATCAGCAGCACAGCCCTTCAGTGGGGCTACTCAAACACTTGCAGTCAAAGCACATTCCAAGTGTGCAAATTTTGCTCCCTCTTGGAGATGTTTACACAGTTTAATTACTTTGCAGTCTTAATGATACCATGTTAACGTGCAGATTTCTGGAGTAATTAGAAGAGGATGAACTTTGCGCATTTCTTCTAGCTTTTTCACCCACAGAGAAGAATTCCTGTACAGAACTGCTGTAAATCCTGGTTATACTGTCAGCATGCTGATGTGACAGGCACTGAGAGGGTAGGTCTTAGGGCTGGAAAAAGGACATTTCTGTAATATGTTATCAAAGTAGGGTGAGAGACAAAAACTGAAGGACAAGTGCTTTTTCATGCACTGTGCTGGTTGTGCATCGTGATCGTGGTCTCTCCCATCCGTTCCCTGTGTCCCATTTTCCTCTGTCCTGTCACGGATACGTGTTAGGAGTGAAGAGACCTGCGCAGGCTCCCAGGTGTGTGCTGCAGGTGCATTGTAGACTCTTTGCTTTTGCAAACTATGGCTTGACCAGGTGTATCCTGCCTCTGCTGTCAAAAGATTTAGGAGCTCCTGGCTTGTGCACTGGAGCATGTTCAGGTGTAGACCATTTCCCTACTCAGGGATGTGTCCAGGGGCCTCATTTGAGCCTCATGATGAGCGCAGCAGGCTATTGCTGACATGGGGAAAAAGAAAAGGAGCTCACAGAAGGACGCATATTCTGCTCTGCAGACAAGATTGCAGTGGAGGAATAAATTGACATCGTGCTCTTACTCTCGTCTGGTTGCATTTGTCAAGTGTGGAGAAGTCAGCAAGTCAGAGCACACCGTTGCCATCACTTCCAGTCTGCATCTTCTTAATGTACATCTGTAGTTCGGTAAAGTAAGTGGTAAATTACTTCATTTGGGCTCTTGGAATGGTGGAAAGCTAGGTAAGGTTATTTTATTTTCTGTGCTGCAGTGCTGGTGTTTGTTGGTTTGTGTTTGTTTTCCTCAGTGCTTTCTACACTGAAGATAGTATCATTGTTTCATCTAATTTCATGTTTGACCAAAATGTAGGAGGTGTTCAGGTGGGGGAAGGATGGACTAGCAATTTCTCATTTACAGTGGATGACTCCTACATTTTTTCTTTCTTCAAAAAGATATTTGTGTTAGCCTGCTCTGACTTGTGTTGCACTTGCTGCTTGGCAGCTGTGAAACTTAAACCCTTATTTATAAAGGCAGAGTGTAGCACATTATCTCTGTGTCAGATATTCCGTATGAAGGGTTGACTGCATGAGAAGCCCTGCTGAAGTTAAGGTAAACAAGTATCTTTTTGCACTGGTGTTGGAAATACTTTTCTTCAAGTCTTATTTTAGATCACATCTTTTCCTTCAAGCTTCAAGCGGGGCTGCCATCTATGTCCTACAAACACACGGAGTCTCTGGTGTAAAATTATACTGAAAAGTGCAATAAAAGGGAAATGTAACTGCAACAGTACCAAAAGCAGCAGAGCTAATCATCAGCAACTTTTGCCAAAATGTTCAAGAGTTGCTAATATTGCAAAGAACAGTGCAGCTCTGCAAAGTGACCTGGCAGTCCACTGTTTTCTTGTGGGACTTGGTTAAACTCTGGAGTAAGGTCCTGGTTCTCTCCAAGCCGGTGGCAAAATGCCCATTACCTGAAGTGGGAATGTGGTTTTAGCTATGAGGAGCTGCTGTTCTCATCTGAATAACCAGGAATGCACAGTTTGTCTTCAGTGTCCGGTGCTGTAGATTCTGATGGCTGGATGAGGGGAATTTCCTTGCTGATCTTATCCCCCCTGGTTCTAATGAGATCTCATGATTCAGGCCCATTCTGAAGATGATTTAGAGTTTGCATCAGCTTTCCCCCTTCTTTCGGTCAGCGCTGCCTGGGAGTTTTGCACGAGGGCGAGGTTGGCAAGGCCGGTGCGGTGCCGCCTCCCTGCTGCTCTGGCTCTGCAGCCACTGAAGGATTTCTGTCCATGCACAGATAGAATTACACCCATAACTTGGCAGCGTTCTATTTCCTCTCCCACTCTTGGATATCCAGCAGATTAACGTCCTCTAAGGCCTCCTAGTTGTGAAATGGTGTGTAAAGTCGAAATTGGTGACAAGGGGCCACTCTGAGTGACCTTTTTCTAACCTCTTTGATTAATCTCTTCTAACTCCTCAGTGTAGCTACGAAGATTTTTTGTCGTTCATCATGTAATGCTGGGATACAAGTACACCCACTTGGCTCTGCCGTGATGTTGAATAGTAAAGGGGAGTCAAGAGGAAGAAATTATTCATTTTTCTTCTGTGGATAAAAATAAAAAAGTAACTTTTCATCATTTCACTGACAGGATGTTGTGTCTCTACTGGACAGGGCCAGCCGCTGCGAGGGGGGCAGTGAGGATGTTCAGAGGTGAGCCAATGTGGGGATGGAGGTTGGACCCAAAGCTGGTGATTGCCAAGGAGGAGAAGGAAATATAACTGAAATAACCAGTAAGGGAGAGAGCAGGGCTGAGAGCAGCAGGAGTGTCCCTCCTGCTTCCAGGATGTCACCAGTCTGCTCTGCTGCGTCATGAGCCACATCTGTCAGTCCCTGTACAGAAGCTCAGTGGCCTCCTGACCACATAAAGAAGTGGAAAGGTTAAAAGTTCACCATATCGGTGTGTAAATGCTATGTCAAACTTGTTCATCAAGGAGTAAAGAGAGTAGATAAATGTTTAGCTAATGTAATTTTTGGAAGCATTTATTACTGATGTACAGGCAGCTGTGAGGCTTGCAACAGCTTTCAGAATACTTTTGTGTATTTTATTACTTGCATTATTTCTTTGAACAGTATAATGGTGTGAAACGGCTTTGAAAGCAAGAGGCACAAAATGGTATTTAATGCGTTTACTGAAATGTTGATCTCTTCTAAAGGCACAAAAAAAAAGTACCAACAAATGAGCTTGAAGACAAAACTTCTATATTTATTTCAGCAGTACACAGAGTTGCACTTACTCTTGTGTGTCCCCTGCATGGCAAAGGTGGGAGGATAAAGAGCATTTTTTAATATTTTTGCTTGTTGGGACCAAGATGCAAAGATGAACATTGGCACTTTGCAGACCAGGTTCCTCAGCCTACTTATTGTTTTTGTTGTCCTCAACTCTCCCCAGTTGCTCCACGTCTTGCTTGTTTCTTTAAATTTTTCACAGTGATGGGATATTTTTGAGTCCTACTTAGGATGTGACCACTGGAATCAGTGGATCCTTTCCTGCAAAAGTGCTACTTTGGGTGTGAATCTTCACCATGTATTTATGCAGTTGGTCACCCCTACCCTATATTCTTAACTTCTGTGTCTTTATTGTAAGTATATTTATTTTCACAGACTGTTTCTTCAATTTATAATCGTTTTACATCCTAAAGTTTTTTGAAGTGCTTGCAGCTCCTTTGCAGCAAAGTATTGTCTTCCAATTCAGAAAACACGCTTTTCATCTGGGTCAGTAATGACTTGGGGTTTCTTTCAGTGCAGGCATAATTTATCATGAGAAAAGTGGCTTTCCATAGCTAACAAGTGAATTTTAGTTGCTGTCCTGTTGATCTCATACTGAAATCTTCCTGAAACTTCTGGTGATTAGCAAATTTCAAGGACATTATTATTGCTATAAGCTTTATTCACTTCTGCATAATACCACGTTTTATTAAAGCACTGGCTGCAGGCCAGCTGGAAAGCCTCATATATGTGGAAGAAACTTAAGACGGCACCATTCAGGAGCAAGATATTTTAGAAACAGGATGCCACAGCTATGACATATTCATTACACATCCTGTGTTTTCCTTGCGTTTGTAACTTAACTCTTTTGTTAAGAAACAAACACAGATTTAGCTTCTGCCTGTGCTTCGTGTATGCCTACGGTGTGCAGAACAGTGCAAGAAAAATTCCCTTCCCATGACACTGCATTAGTATTTCTGTACCTCCACGTGCTGTGCTGAGCACACATGGATGTTAAGGCGGGATATTTACTCTGACTGCTGTAGGTGTCTAAGTTTGGTGCTCAAAACGCCTTAGAAAACTCAGGGTATGGTTTCGCCAGTGATTTAAGGTGAATTCTAAGCTGTCACCAAAGGATGAAGTAACACAGTGAGTGCCAAACCTTGGTTGGATGTTCCTGTTGCTCTCACGGCCAGGTGAGCCAGAGCAGCTCTCTGAAAGGTGATCCTCCCCTGCAGGGTTATTTTCAGTCAGAGCAGGTCCTTCCTCCCAGCCCGTGCCTGGCTGCTGAAATGCTTTGGCAAGTGGAAGGAAGGAGTGGGCTGGGCAGGACCTCCCCTTTGGGCAGCAGCACAGGGCCCAAATCAAACTAAATGATGGCAAAACTGCACCCTAATGTCCCTTACTGGTCACTGGACAAGGCCAGAGGATGGAAATAGATGTGTGGATACCTCTTCAATGAGCCTTGCCATGAATGCCCGGGATGTCAAGCTAAACCACTCGGAAGATGAGAGATGAAAACAAAGAATAAGAGATGAGAGAGAAATTGCACAGCGAGGCACGGCAGAGTGGGGGCTGAGGGCTTTGTTGAACCATAACGTGGCTTCCTTGAGTTACGTTAGGATTTTTTGTGACCAGAATCGGACAGGATTCTACACCTCGCTTTTTGGGAATAGCTAAAGAGAGAGGAGATGCAGCATGATCCCAGAGTTGTGCAGAGGCATCCTGTGAAGGTTTGTAAAGGCGTGAGTGCCCCACCTGTGCAGGAATTTAAGAGATTGTCAGCAGACAGTGGTAGCCTGGGGGCAAAGGAGGTGTGAATATGCAAGTTATATTATGCACGTGTAGCGGGTTTGGTACCGAAGAAACTGGTGCAAAACCACGCTGTGTGGGAGATTTTTTCCTGATCATCAGTGGTATTGGATGATTGGCCTGTCCTGTGAATTCCACTTGTAAACAACCAAAAAGTGAAAACTCAGTTTTACCAAGGCATGCTAAACAAAGCTTTTCTTCTTTAGGTAACACCAAGGCATTTTCCAGGTAAACTGCCTGGCAATCCAGCTTTTCTTTGTGCCTTTTGTGCCTTGTTTATGGCCTTGATTCCTCATGGTGTTTAAAAGTGTGTTGTTTAACTGCGAGTTGTTCCATTGACTTGCTGTGGATGTCAAAGGAACTATTCATGTATGTAAATGGAAGCACATTCAGTCTTGCTGAACTGGAGCTTGCCAATGAGGAATACTACTTAAACTAGAAAAAATTACGGATTTTAGAGACAAGAATCATCTGGCAGGAGAGATGGAAATGAAACCAGGTAGAGCTGCCCAGCCATTTGGAAAATAAATGATCCAATTCTCCGTTGAAGGATTAGCTGTGAATTTAGCACTGACTTTATTTTCCGGTACATCCATCTCATTTGTCCAAGAATTATTGTCTTTAATTACCATTGTGGTGCCTGCAGGCAGCAGTCTTTAAATTAGTTATGCAAAGTTGTGCTCTCAGCAGTCATCAGGAGATTGTATCTGCTTTGCTATCAATCCCCTTACAACAGCCTGACAGCATCAGCAGACTGTACTTGTTGTGATGTCAGTATTTGGCCTGGTAGGTAGGTTACTCTCTTAAACAAGACTAAAAGCACCCACATTTGGTATTTATGGATATTTTTATCTCGAGAAACAAATACTGTCAGTTCGTAGCTTTTTAGGGGTTGTGATTCACCCTCAGTGTTTTGTTTGACAGTTTATATTCTTCATCACAAATACTGGCGGCGCCATGCCTAATGGTGGTTATTTTTAATTCTGCATAAAGCACTGGTTTACATATGGGCAGTATGTCACCCATTCTGAAAAACAGAGTTAAAGCAGAGAAGTTATTTACATAAATCCTTTTTAGATCTAGAAAAAATAGCCCGAGGCAAATAGTATTCATGCACGCTCGTGAAACAATCTTGAGTCTAAACTTATCTCTCTCTATATAAAACAGAAAAATTATGACTACTGCTGAATTTAACAGGCCTTGTAAAATTTTTCTACCACTGCAGTATAAATGACCGTGCCTTTGTGTTCTTCTTTACACAACAATTAGCTGGCAGTGGCTCTGCAAATACATTACTCAGTGCTGAGGCTTTCCAGAATTAAACACAAAGGTTGAGTAAAAGAACGTCCACTCTTCTCAGCAAGTCCTTGTCTTCTGCATCAGAGCAGCTGGAAGCAGTGATTTGTCTTCATGTAGGGACGAACAAGGGTTTATTTCAACTAAAGCTCTTTAAAATGCTGCTTCCTTTCTTTCACCCTCCCCAGAAGGGTTGTAGGTAACCTGTCAACAGTTACTCCTGCTCTCATGAGTCTTCATTAGGTGGCTGATTCTGCAGCCTTCCGTGGCTTTGAAAGCCTGTGTGTCTTCAAGTGGGACGTGACCGGTACCGGTACTGGAGGATCAACTCCGGGCTTCAGTTGCTTCGTTATGCGTTGAGGAGGATGTTCAAAGAGCTTAAAGGAACTTAAGCTTCCCACTAAGTGAGATATAGTGGGAAGTGAGTGTTTAACTCCTACAAGGTTCTCTTGAAAATCCCCACCTTGCGTTCTGAATGGTCAGACCTGTGCATTTCCATGATGAGGTGACATCTGCTTAGCAACACCGTGTTAGGAAAGGCAGCAACTGGCCTTCAAACAAAAAAATATCCTATAATACTGCAAGATTTAGTGGTGGGATTTTTTTTCTGTATAGAAAGAGAGAATTCAGCTCAACAACCAGATGAAGTTTTTCTGTCGTGCCGGTGCACTTAATGGGAATACCAAGTGTAAGTTATTTGACTGTTAGGCTGCTAACTCTCTTTTAACGAAAAAAAAAACCCTGACAAACCCAAACAATGATTTAGTTCTTGTTTTACAAGTTCCTTGCTAAAGACTTTGACCTGAAGTACATCGCATCTTGTGAGGTAGCAGCTGGTCTATCATTGTCTTCGGAAAAAAGTAACAGTTGCTAAGATTTCGAGAAACAAAGATGGTCTTTGAATCAACTGGAACAGCTGTAAGAGACTGACACACCATGCACTGTCAGCTGCTAAACTCAGATATTCAGACTGCCCGAAACGGGATACTTTAACCCTTTGGCACCACCAGATTCCTTTTCTTTCTGTGTTTCTCTTATAAAGAAGGCAGAAAAAGAAATTGGGTTTTCTTCAAACCAAGACAGTTTTCAATTTGCTTTTTGCTTTCAGAAATAAAAAAAACCCCAAACAAACCCCCCCCCCCCCGCCCAAACTATCACTTTCTTTGTAGGGATTTTGGGTTTTTTGTATTTATTCAAGTCCTGATTTATAAATCATCCAAAGACATGCTTGTTGACAGCTGAAATTTGCATTAGAAAAGTATAATGCGCTTCTCTGTGTGGTGCATTAAAATGAAAATATAATAGTGCATATCCAAAAAACAACACCAGATGCTATTGTAAGGCACTCAGCATCTTCCCAGTTTTGTGTGTGGAGACTGTATTTAGTTTAATGAAGCAGAATGAAGGTGAATTTATTGTATCTGTGAGGGAAAGGTAAACGATAGCAATGGTCTCTTTAACAGATGCATGTTAGATCCATGTGAGATCCAAAAGCTGGTGGCTGAAGTTGGGCACATTCAGACTGGAAAAGTTTAGTTTTTCTTTTTAGAGTAATCAGGGAACTGATCCATAATTTAAACTAGCTTGGGATGTGGCAGATTTTTCCATTGCTTGAAACCTTCAGATCAAACTTGGCTCTCTGCTCTTGCTGGTTCTCACAGTACTTTCTGAAGTGCTCCAGAATATTGTGAGGGTTTTTTTTCAAAGATGGCAAAATGTGATGACATGAAAATTTATTTCACTTAATGAAGAGTCAGCAGCCATCTCTTGTGAACAAAACACTTGTATGACATCGGTCCTCCTGAAAGCCAAGCTCTTACAACTTGGAGCCCGACTGATTTTTTGGATGTCTGGAACAGGCACATACTGGGACTCTTGCTAGGCTATTGTTTTAGTTCAGTTACAAAGGATGGGGTTTTATTTAGGAGCCCCTGAGATTTTGTAGCCGGTGTCAGATGGTGTCAGGAAAGCTGTGCACAGCATGGCTCATCTTGCTGCTGACGGAGAGGGTGAAGCACCCAGTGAGTGGTACCCAGAGCTCCACTGGGTGAGGAGCTCTGCTGCCCAGACCGTGAGTCCAGTGCTCAACACTGAACACAAGTGTCTCAGCACTGAACATTCTGTTTTCTTGCCCAAACAACCATGCTGGCTCAAGCTTGTTCCTAGGCCATTTTCTTCAGTATTTCCCAGCAGTGCACAGTGATGGCTTCTTACAAAAACTCTTTTCCTGATCACATCTAACCTATTTTCTTGTGCCCTGCACTCCTGGGTCCTGATCCTGCACTGTCTGAGCAACTAAAACCCTGGCAATTATCATCACTCTTTGCAGGATCAAGCTTAGTTTATTCTTCTGTTTGTGGATTTGAAAGTTCTTTGCTCATGTGAGGGAATGTCCTAGAGCAAAGGCTGAGACATTAATGGAATAATTTTCCAGATGTGATAATTGAGGTAAGCAGAATGAACTGCTCAGTCTAGAGCTTTAATTCTCATTAACAGAAAAGCATTTTTCTATCCTGATAGTCTGTTATATATTTACAGTTACTACAAGATCCACATAAAGGCTAGACCTCCCGACATCCCTCTCTGCATTTGCAATGAAAGACCAAGTCTGCTGTCATTAAGCCAAATTCCAGCTCTGTTTTCCACATCTTTGTATTTTTCGTCTGTCTGATAGTCTGAGAGATCTACTTGTCATGAAAGTCAGGTAGAAACAAGAGAAACAAAACAACAGATTCACATATATTCTGAATTTAATTCCTTCTTATATTACTCTTTGTTGAAAAGACTTTTAGGGAGACTTTGCTGCTACCTTTGAATTGCTTGCTCTTCTTTTCCCTAACAGAGGCACATCATTATTGTATGAGGTGAACGGGAATTACTTTTCAGTATCCAGAAATAGACTTTGGCCTTTTGACATCCTAATAATTCCCAGAACAGCCAACTGAACCTTCACCATGATAGACTGGATTTGCTATATCAAAATATTGTAGCAGTGCCCTGATTTCAAGTCCTGACAGTTTAATCACTGCAGCTGACCCATGTTCCTCATGCAGCTGCTTTCTGCAATGTGGTTACAACATCCATGCAGATTTTCCTTTGCTTTTAGGAACTTGGTTTAAAATAGTGAAAAGTTGTGTTTCATCCAAGTTTGCCCACTGTTCTTTAATGGTATGAAATGTGTCACATTTCTTCTCTTATTTATTTAATCTTGTGCTTTGACTAGAACTTATTTCCAAGAATATTAAATTATTGTTCTATTATTAGAGCACAAGGTTTGATTCCTTGACAGGTTGACAAGAGCACTGGAACACTTTGCGGGAGCAGCCCTTCCTAATCAAAAACTGTCCTCAGCAGCATCAGTCAGTTTACCCCGGTACCAAAATGTAGTTGAAATGAAGCTGCGCAGTTGCTCCAGCAGCATGTTGTGGAATCTGGGACTTAATGCTCTCTTTTTTCACAGTCACCCCACCCTCTGACACCGACAGTCACATTCAGAGCAGCAGCTACCAACACTCTGCAGTGCCTGATCCCTCACATGCACGTCCTGATCGAGCTCTTCATACATCCCAACATCTATCAAGTTTCTTGGCCATCATATACCAAATTAATACAGGCTCATGGTCATCTGTCTCCTGCCATTTGCTGGTAGTAAGTAAATTGCATTTAGACTACAAAGACAATAAACCTACTAATATAGTGCACCTTGGGATCTTCCTTATACTGCAGGGTTTTTTTACAGGCTTCTGAGTGCTTTCATTGACTGTGCTCTTTGGCTCTCTGACTTGCTTCTTCTTCTGGTTTAGGATTTTTACCAAATTCAGCACTCAAGATCACTTTAACATGCTCAGTTTGGCTCTTTTTAATTACCTGAGCTATATGTCATTATGTCAGAAGATTTAGATTTCTTTTGCAGTAGGCAACTTGCTGTGAAAACAGTTGCCTTGCAAATACGTTTATTGTGAATGTGAACGATGTGCTCTTAGAATAGTTTCATTTTCAAAGGATGCTTTCATGGAAAATAAGGTGAAATTGTGTGGGAACAACAGACATTCTGCAAACAACTCTAATAGGTAGTTCCTTTCTTCCTTTGAAGGCTTAGCATTAGAAATCAGTATAGAGCACCAGAGATACAGGAAAAAAAAGAAAATACAGAGTGATGTTGTACCCAGACTCCAGAACCATGTTCTGAAAGCCCACAGGTGAGATGATGAACAACTCATGTGATGGTTACATAGAGCTTTTTTTCTGATAGGTTTCTCCACGTTTCTTGTTTATCTGTTTTATTTGTTTTGTTGCTTTGTCCCAGTCCCGTAGTGACACCCTCTGGCAATGGCAGGATAGTTTCATTGCCATTAGGGAGCTCTTCAGCAGCAATCAGTGAGCAACCACATGGGAAAGGCATTGGTGTGCCCTGTCCTTCCTTCCCTCAGAACTGTTTTGGCTCAAGATTAAAATTCACATATGTAAAGTTAAAATTAGTGTTGTACCTGATGGCTAACATACAAATTCAAGAACTACATAATAAATATTGTTGGACATTTTGTTCTGGTGAGTTGGACTTTTCTTCTGGTGAGCAGCTTGAAAAGTATCCCTTTGTACTTAAACTAATTTGTTTACAGCAACTCTACAGCTCACTCTTCTCTTCTGGAGTGCGGGCTCTGAGCAAAGCCTTACCCGTGCTCTGGCTGTGGTGTGGCTCTCACCAGAGCAGAGATGCCCCACTGATCCCTTCTACTGTGAAATAGCACAGGTTTTTAAAGATGGAAAAGCTACTGGGAGTTGTCTGGCCACTGTTAATTTTGTATACTGCACTGGTAATGCTTCTGTTTGTGCTGCCTCACGTCATGGGTCACAAAATGCAAACTTCTCACAGCTGACGTTTTTCCAGGCAGTATAAAGAAAAACCAGTGAGCTGCTGAGGCAGTTGGAGCAGCAAAGTGGGGCAGATGAGGCTTGGAGAAAGGTATTAAGGTGCCTAAGTTCTATTAAAATGAGGGTGTTGGAAAATACTGAATGTTTTTTGTCATATCTAGGTCTGCATCTCGTTTCGTTAAGCAACCTTGCGCATGTCTGCAGAGCAAGCTGGCAATACAGAACTATGAGCTGGGGCAAAGCAGCTGCCTGGCTGTGCCAGGTCCCTCACTGGGCCTCTCAGCAACCTGAATTAGCCCAGATACAGCTGTTTGTGCTGCTGGGCTCAAGCAAAGCTGAAGACTTGTTAGGGAGACCTCCATGGATCAATGGGGAGTGGCGGTTCTGAGATTAAACCTTTGCTCTGTCCCATAGGGACTTTTATTGACCTGCTTGGAATGAGCCCTCTCCAGTCCCATGGCAGCATCTGAGCTGTCCTGGTCTGATTCTGGGGGCTCTGGGTTGGGACACAGGGACTTCTCAGCACCGTGATGAAATCTGAAGGCCTGGCTCAGCTTCTGAGAGCAGCCGTGGTTGTCTCTGCCACCTGGGGTCACTGTGATCAAGGTTATTAAAAAGGAGAGGTACGAAGTAGCAAAGAAAATAGAAGCAGTAAAAAACATACTTCCCAACCCTAACCCCTGGAGGCTAAAATTGAGATCACCACAAGTATACAAATTAGTTGAAACTTTTATTGCGAGTGAAAAAAAGAAGCCCTATACTTCAGCGAGTACACAAGTCAACTTTAGCAGGTCGGAGATTTGTATAAAGCAAGACATGGACTATCACAAGAAAAGTGTTGCTTTTTTACACTTTCTTATTGCATTTTGTCTCAGCTCTTCTACCTGTTGGCTCCTACAGTGTGTTACAACTGACTTTGAAGGTCCTTGTAGCAGTGTAGCTTTGTGGCTGAGCAATCTTCTGTGGTCTTGGTGCTTATCTTGTTTAATACTGGAATTGCTTCAAAATCTCGGTGGCTGTTCCTGTTATTTACACATGTGACATTATAGGGGAGTCTAAAAGATATTTTAAATCTGCACCCATCTTACAGAATTTCTTAAGTGTGCTGTTAATGAAATCTTTGTCTCAGCTAACCCCACATGATATATTATGTACCAGAAGTACTTCTTGAAAGCACTTTAGCCGAATTTTCAAGCTGGCTGGGCTTAAAGTTGTCAAAATATGTATTTATGTTAAAACTCCCCCAAATGCTGTGGGGATGTAAATCCTTCTGTGGAGGTGCTGCCTTGTGAGAGAGGAAGGGCTGTTTGTGCACCAGCAAAAGAGGAAAATCCAGATGATGCAAATGCAACTTCCAAGCCCATTTCTTGTCAGAGCAGCACTGCAGTTGTGTGAGCTGCTCAAAGCTGGACATCCCTGGTGCTCTCTGAGCTGCCTCTAGCACAGCTGCAAAATTGCTGCCTTGTGCTCTGAAAGCCTGAGCTAAAGCAGTAAGACATAGAAACCCTTTTTACACTCTCTTCTGTTCACAAATCCTTTTTCAAAGGCCTGTAGGCACGCAGAGAACAGACTTCTACTGCTGTACCTGCAGTGGGTGGCCACCATTGGTGCTGAAGGAGTTAATGCACATCTGTGGAGTGCACCTCTCTTTTCTCTTAGCTAAATATTGCTGGAACTTCTAGACAACGGGACTGTACAAGACATTGCATGGAATTCAGTCTGTTCTTTAGTACGAAAAATTGGTAAATCAGTTTTTTTAACCTTTTTTTTGTCCTTACTAAATGAAAAGCGTGTCATAGAACCACAGAATGGTTTAGGTTGGAAGGGACCTTAAATACCATTTTGTTCCGACTCCCCTGCCATGGGCAGGGGCACCTTCCCTATCCCAGGTTGCTCCAAGCCCCATCCGATCCAGCGGTGGACACTTCCAGGGATGGGGCAGCCACAGCTTCTCTGAAAACCTGTTCCAGTGCCTCAAAACCCTCATAGAAGAGAATTCCTATATTAATTTCCTTATAATGTGTGTAATTTTCTTAATGCTTTTGTTGACATATCTGTGCATTCGATTAGATAAGAAGTACTTCAGTTACAGGTATAGCTGAAGGAGAACAGGGTGGAAAAAACAGTGGTAGTGTTCATAGTAGTGTTCCTTCATAGCTCTTTGCAAGTGGAGAACATCCATTCTTTGCAATACCGGAGGGCTGTGTAGTCAGAACTGCCTTACTCCTGCGCCTTTTCAAATGAACTTTGCGTCGCTGGCACCACCTCTAAATAAAACTATTTAGCATCTTTTGTAGCTACATGATATTCAAAGCATCTCTCAGAACCACATTTCAGTCCTATTATAATCAATGTTCCTTGGAGTAATTAATTATGTATCCCATCACGAGGTCAGAATCAGAACATTATGTTTTCATCTCTTGTAGTGAGATAGCTCCTCGTACAGGCTACCATGCTGCTGCACACATGATTAGTACTATATGAAGAATATAAACTAACGTGTTAGTTTCGATGGGAATGTTGATGAGGTTGGAAAGGCGTCATTAATATGCTCAATAGCGCAAAATAATACTTCTGATTTTAGCTTCCTTTGCTTTTCCTTTCAACTAGTTAAGCTAAAAATACGGCACAGCTGCTTCCCCTTTACACATGTGAAAATGTGTGGAATGTGAAGTAAGGGAGAGAATTGCAACCCTTTGGGTGAGAAAACATGAGGTTCAGTGCTGAGGCACCAGGCTGTGTCTCATCAGGGAGCAGGGCAAAAGGAGGGCTCGGGGGTACCACTGCGGCTGCAGGGATGGACAGGCTGCTCCCCCTGACACAGCATCCCCGTGGGGCTCACAGCAGGGTGGGCTCTGTCGCTGGCTGGTCGGGTTCCAGATAAATTGCTGACTCCCCGTGGAGATGCCACTTCTTCCTTTTCTAAGGCCCAAGTAGTTTTAAGCACTGTAGAACTCGAGCAGCCCCTCAGAGGCACGTGGTTATTCCACAGTTGATGCTGCTAATGGGTCAGATAGAAGATTGAGGCAGAGGATCCTCGCGGGTATAAATCAATACTTATCAATGACATCTAACTGTGTCAGCTCTCAGGGCAAAGGAGAATCCAGCTGTAGGACCTGATCTGCAGCTTGACAGAAACTCTGTGCACCAGAGCAGTAGAAAGGATGAATGGCAGCGAAAAGCAAACGATGGAAAGCTTTGTGAAGTATATTTATTTTAATATTAGTTGGCCCTTAAAAGGCGCTCTGTGCCTGTTGTGCTCTGGGCTTTTTACTAAGAAGGATAAGCAACCATTATGTATGTTGAACACTTTTTGGATATCCTTTGCTGTTGTGGCTGATGAATAAAATTACAAAGTGAGTATCCGATCCCAAAAGCTGATCTCTGCAAACAAGCTTTTATAAACTGGAGGAGCTCTGTGGACGTCAGTGGGAGCTGCTACAGGAAGGAGGATTAATCAATATTAAATTGGCGGCCAAAGTAAAGGAGCTGTCGACTGGGAGCAAAACAATACAAAATATTGGTAGGAGAGGAGTAAATTGTGCTATTAGATAGCTCTTTTGTGAAACTAAATCAGAAAATCGCTAATTAGTTTTTACAAATTCTGGGAGTTGTTTAAACTTGGCTGCCTTTCATAGTTACTAGAAGTTTCACATAAAGTCGAGTAGATTTCTAATGTGATTGAATTAATGATTTCTCATTACTGGAGTCCGCTTTTTCCTTTCCTTATTTTTGCTGATTTAAAATGCAGGAGTGTAGTACTGCATCAATGCAATATTGCATAGATTGCAAGTGTATGACTTTAAACCCAGCAAATTTTCCTTACCGTTATTTTTGAAAATTTCCATCTTTCCTTTTAGTTTTCTCGGTGTTTTTTTAGCTCATTGCTCCCAGATTCAGCCTCTTGGTAGTGACCCAGCTTTCCAGTCACAGAGGCATGAAAAATCAGCATAATTAAAAATCATATATTAAAGCAACTTTTATAACAGTTTTCTTTTCTGAAATGCAAATGAGAGATAAGAGAAGACTCACCCGTGTTTGCTCTGTGTGTTGCTTGAAAAAAAATCCATCTACTGCACTCGGAGATGTGGTGCTGGTAGGATATTGCAGTTATTTTTATTGAAAACTCAGGGTTTAACTCAGACAACGCTCTCAGTTCCTAAGTCACAATACTGATTATAATTTCTGGCCAACTTGGATTCTCTTCCTATCTGCCACTCTGCCTTTTTCTCTTAAATCCATTGGGTTCACATTCTGGTAATTTTCCACTTTTCTTCTCCTCCTGGCCCTCGGCGCGCTGCCTCACAGTTCTCTTCCACTTTGCAATTTCTGATTTATTTCTGGCATCTGTTCAATTTCAGCAAAAAAAAAAAAAAAATTCTAGCCCATGAGTCTTGCAAGGAAATATAAATTCCATTTTTATCAACATTCGTCAATTAAAATCCGATACTGCAAAGCCTGTTTATAAATAACTTGACTATTCCAAATTTATGTTGCTAATACCTTACACCATTCATGCCATGTATACGACACTTTCGTATGGCAGATGAGGAGAGGTGTTTCTGTGAGACCATATGAATTTACAAGTACAGAAATAAAATCCATTGACTACACCCCAGTGTCACACTTGCTGTGTGTACGTTCACACTCACACACTGGTGCATCTAAGCTGCTTTGAAAGATGAACTTGTGTGTGATTATCTGATAAGATATAAAACCGAAGCCTGAAATCTGGGCTGATCTCTTGAGTTTTGGTTCAGGGCCAGATTCTGGAAAACGATTTGAGTTCCGATTCAGGCAAAATCCCCTGAATGTGTTTTTCTGGCAATATTTTTGAGAACAGCTGATCTTTTCACATTTTTTCCATTTGGGCTAGAAATCTTAAGAGAGTAACCAAGATGCCACTGAAGTACTGATGTTTGCTGCTCGCTGGAAGGAAAGTGCAGCCCATATACACGGAGCCATAATTCTGGCATTTTTCTCTGCTGTGTTTCAAAGCTCTAGATGATAGATAATGACATTAAGGAGAGTGAGTTGAAGTTAATTGCAAAGCACTGCTTATTAGGTTTGAAAGAGATATAATCACAGGGCATTCTAATTCCTTAAGACACTGATTAATATAACAGCTACAGAGAAAAAACTGGCAGGGAATACGTTTCTAGGGAGTTTGCAGGATTGCTGGTTTATGCATTTTCTTTTACAGCCTACACAGTTGGAGATAATTCAGAATCTTACTGTTTAAGAGTAAGCCAAGTATCTAAAATCTTGTGACCATATTTAGGGATGGATGAAATGTTTTTGTTAAAATAGCTCACACTCCCTCACACATGCCCGTATTTCTGTCCGGCCTTCAGGCCGGTGAAAGGAAGAAACAGGAGACCTCAGAGATTTCCTTTGCCTTTCTTGTGATCCATCAGCTGGGTGTTAATGATCTCACACTGCTTATTCCAGTACCCAAACATCTGCCTTCCCTCTGGGCTCGGTTGAATCACCCAGTGCCTTTACCAGTTGCTGTGTTCATCTGCAACTCTGTTTTGGTTTAATCATCCCGTTAGTTGAAGCTGAAGAAACACTTTGTGGCAAGTGGCACTGGTTTGTTCTGCATTCCATCCAGCGTGATGCTGGGCTGTGCCACGTTGGGCACATCCTGGCAGAAGTAGGGGGAAAATTCAGAAGTTATGGGAATGATAGCATTATTTGGGGATTATTTCTTGCTGTCCTGCTGGTACTGATATTTTTCCAATCATCCCCTGTCTATCCAGCAAGTTTGTCTGGATAAAGGCTGTCTGTATCTCCGGTGAGAATGTGCAGAATATGCAGAGGGCTAGAGCAGTGTAAAAATAACATTTATTAGCAGAGAGATTAAAGGCTGAAGAAGGATGTTTGGGGGAACAGCGAGAAAGGCAGTCCCAAGCTACATCTTTAACAATGAAATTCCTGCAGTAGACTCAGACAATCTGTTCCCAGTATGTACCAGGACGCAGAGCATTACCCACGGCTGTGCCAAGAGCCTGAACTCCACAGAGCTCCTGAGAGTCCCCAGTTCTGCTCAGCATATGCAGTGAGACGGATCCTCCAGCTCCAGTTGGAATCTAGAGGATGCCTGAACAACTCCCAAAGCAGGCAAATTTAGACAGGCTATACAGGAGGTGGATTCTGAAAGCCACCAGTGGCAGAAATGGGAGATTGTTTTTGGAGAACGAGATGTCTCATTCCTGACCCCGTCACCTTCCGTGCGAGCCAGGGGGAGAGCACTGGTGCCAATCCAATAGGCATGCTCAGCAGATGTCCAAGGCTCTGGTTTATATCCAGTGATACTAAAGGTTGTTTATAAAGGCAAGACGTTATTGTTTTGAGCGTTTGGCACTGCCTCTCATCTTTTAAAAAGTTGAGAGGAACAAATCTGATGAGGTTTCCAGCTATTTTGTCTCGGTTACAAGAAGAGGCTGTCAGGAATCAGCGTGTCTTCTCCGACAGTGATCCTGCACTTGTTTTACTCTTCGTTGCCCTGCTAGGAAACATCTTTTTGCTTGTCCTTGGAAATACAATCTGAAAGGGTTCTCTTGAATCCCTGAGTTCAGCCATCTGATAACTGTAGAAAAACCAAGTCATATGATCCCTCGTATAACCTAAATGAAGATGTTTTTGTTTTCTCCTGTTTATTGGGCTACAGTTGTTGGAAAGCTGCTGCACAACACTTCTGTTCCCATGGCAAGAGAGCATCTCACTTCCAGACTAAATGTTTGTATGTCTTGATTTTTCATGCCCTCACTGTCCATTAGTTAAAGCAACTCCTTTTCAATTCTGTTGCTCGGCCTAACCCTTGCCTCTCATCCGTGTGTAGTTATAAATTAAAATGATATCTATTCTTTACTTTACTGCTGTAAAAGATTTGTTCTCTTCTTTTATAAAAGATAGACTCTCCATTACCCTTATCACCCCAGAATACCTTTTTCTGCATCTTTTTTGAATCAAATGCATCTTGTTTCTCTGTTTCTTTTGAACGTGGTTGATGAGAGTTGTGCCCAGTGTTGAAGTGAGATCGTTTGCAGATGTGCTTTTTACAATGGCATTAACACTTCCCTGCTCACTTGAAAGTGTCCCAGTTTATACTGATGTAGGGTGAGTTTGCCTTCTTCCCAGCCAAGGGTAAAAAGGGTGCCTTGCAGTTACCCAGTGGTTTAATGAATTCCGATTAAAGTAGAAATCGTTGCTGTAACTTCAACATGCATGGCCTTTCATGTTAGATTGCTGAATTTCATTCCAACTTTATTACTTCAGTCATCAAAAGCATCCTCTGTGCCATCCAGCTGAACACAGCATCTCCACCTCTCAGGACTGGGCCTTGAAATATCCTTAATAAAATGACCTCCAGGTTTGTTTTTTCATTTCCAATATCAACTGTTGTTAACCTACCTTAAATTATTGCCTTAAACACATTATGGTTCTTCTTCCTAATCAACTTTCCTGTTTTAACCAGCAGTTTGCCTCTTAGCATTGAACCTGCTTGCTTAAGGAATTGATTGATTTATTTTGTGTAGAATATCAGTGATCAAATAAAGGGAGAAGGCAGATATTGCAGTGTGCCTCATTTTCCAATTACCTCTCTGACTTTCATTATTCTTGACTTAAAAACTTGTTTTCAAGACTTGCATGACCGAGGTTGGACTAATGGTGAATCTACAGCTGCCCAGGTTACCTTGAGATGACATCAATGTACAGACATCAAAGATGATGAACAAAGTGCCTTTTAATGCAGTCTTTTCTGAGCTGATTAATAAAAGGTCAGACATTCGTGCTGCAGTCCTGATCTCACATCAGGAAAATATACCTTCCTGAGCCTTTCACGATGAGAATTTCAGATTGTGGGATGTCTGACAAATTTAGTTTTCAGCTGCATGAAAATTAACAACTAGGCTGTCTCCTCCTCAAAATCCTAGTGGAATAGACAGTATTTTTTAGAAATCTCTATTTCTAATTAAAACAAATGAAACTGAAAGGGGTTTATGCTTTTCAATTTTTTCCCCCAGCAGGTCACTGAGTCACTACTTCTCTTAAAATCTCTTCCAAAACTTTCCTCGTTATTTCCTCATAATTTTGCATGCTGTGAAATAATTACCATATAAAATATTCCGGCATATGAATGAGTTCACCATATAAAATATATATGGTATTACATTGAGAATTCATAGTTGGATCTTCACAGTAGCCAAAAGAACTCAGTTTTTGAGGGAATATTTTTGCACCACTTCAAAGAGAAAGTGCAATTAAATGTAAATATTTTGACTATTGTAATTGTTATCACTGTTCATTGGAAACCCCTTTTTAGAGCATCCTCAGAGGGGTAAATAGTTTGCAAGAGACAGTATCAACCTGTTCTGGACACAGATTCTGCTCAAAGGAGATATCAGTCCTTTTGCTGAACATTTCAAGGTTGTGCTTACTAATTGAGTCTATTTTGGCATCGTATTTTTCCTGAACAGGACTGTTCTGAAATTATCAGTTCTTCTGAAAACCCATAAATGTGGATTTTTGGCTTCTAATTTTGGAAATCTTGGCTATAAGTTTTATATAGTGATTCTGTCTGTCGAGAGAACACTTAGCCTGAGATCTCATCTGGATTTAGAAGAGAGAGTACAAAGCCATTTTGTCTTTTGCTTGTCAGTTTATTGTTTTTCATGTTCCAATTTTGCTATAGTTGAAAATGGCTTTTCCTTTCTTTGCAAGCTAAGAAATAAATCCTTCTTAAGAGTGCAGCTGTTCTGCCATTCCTTGAATTACTAAGAACATTAATAAAATTCAGTGAAATACGAAGTGTTCATATTAATGAGAGTTCAGAGGCTTCTAAAATATTTGGAGCAATAATATTTCATGGATTATGTCGGAGTAGTCTCTGCAGAGGTCAACTGTGATATGATCACTGAAACCTGTGGCTGTGCTGTAGCCTTAGGAAACCTGTGTGAAAATAAACCACATGGCTTTGATGGACCAAAGCAGCCAGCAGGAAATAAGGACAGAGCTATCCACTCACTGCCGAACACTGATGGCATGAGAGAGGCCATTAAAACAAATAATATAAATGAGGCTGAGCTGGCTATAAGACCTGCAAGGTGATTAATGCCTGTGGTGACAAGTCGGAGGCATAGGAGGAGATTAAAGATTAAGTTAAAGGTAAGAGTGCTAACAGGCCTTTTCCTGCCCAGTGCTTCTAATTGCTCTTCCTTCCTGCAAATCCAGTGGCCAGCACTGCCTGCACAGCACCACATTCCTCCCTGAGACTTGTCAGGCTGGTAGATAAATGAAATACTTCTTTTCAAACGTTTTCGTCTGTCTTTTCTTCCCCTTTTTTAAAAAAAAAATGTTGTCCTTTTCTCCTTTATTTCCTTTTTTCTTTATTCTTTTTAGCCTGCCCTCTCATCCCTTGTGTACGCAGGAAAAAATTCAGAAGTCATGGGGAAGCTGTTGCTGTTGGCTTTGGGCAGCGTCCAGCATAGGGACTTTAAGTGTAGGTGGGTGCAAACCAGCCTCCAGCTGCCCAAACTGGGGCAGTGGGCAGAGAAGAGGCCACAGGAAGCCTAGGCAAGGCCTGCAAATTTCTCTCACTCGGCTTTCCAAAACAATTGTTCGAAGAACAAGAAAAGCCTCGAGTATCAAAAAGCCCGATCCCCTGACCCGCTAAGGCTCAGTTGTAATGTGTCTACTGCCTTATTTGCAGGAGGTTTTAACACTTGACCTGAAAAGTCAACAAAAGAATCACCATCTCCCATCTTAATAAATTAAGTTCTATCTTCTCTAATCACTTCCTACAAACACACAAAGTCATCTGTTTCCTTTTGGCTTAGATCTTGTATAATGTTTGGAGGAAGAAGGTCTACTTTTGTCAGCACCCCTGTTAAATTTATTTGCTTTTCTAGTTCAAGGAAAAAAGCCTATAACTCTGAAAGTCATCCAATGCTCTTATTTATTTATTTTGCTCAGTTTGATTGATACATCTTTGTTCTGAGCTTACACAAAATTGACCACAACTCCAGTAAAAGTGCCTCTTGTTAAAACACTTCCAGAATATCCACGTGTTCCCCTCCTGCGCTTGTCCCGCGTGGGAAGAAACTTGACCTGAGATGGAGGTACACTGATTTCAGAGGTGCTCCATCAGAAATCTTTCAGGCTGATAAGTCCAGAGCTTGATAATTATTCAGACTGCTTTGCTGCATGTAACGCTGCTTCTTGAGTTATGAGTAAGGGTTCTCAAGCTAAGATGGAAATAGGGCAGCTAGTTTGACTTCCCTTTGTGTCTGAGAAAGCTTTCACCTGGCTCAGTGGGCAAAGGAGTCCCTTGGAGAAGCAGAAATGTCACCCTGAGATATCATCAGTGCCAACATACACAAATAGATGCCTCTAAGCACTGTTTCATAGTTGTTCGTTGGTTCTTTCTGGCATAATTTGGAGAACAAACTGTAAAAGATGAAGTTGATGATCATTTGTGTAAATATCTGTAAATATGCTTGTGTCTATGGATGTATATATACATATATATTTATTTATTTCATGTTTCACGGGCCACCAAGATTTATTGTCCATTGTAGTAAATATTGACCTTGGCTTTATCTCAGTCAATGTTTACCTCTTAGGCCAATAAATCTTGAGGTTCACCTTAACAGAAGTCAATATCTGCTTAGTGTTCAGCTCCATCATTAATATAAATATTTTAGTGACCTTTGCATGTATTAGTCGATTTTTTAAAGTCAACTTAGTGTTACCAGTCCTATAGCACATCAGTAGTTTATTTTTCAGTTGTTTATTCCTGTAAGATTTTTTTAATGACCTCTGATATTCCTGTTGAGGTGTTGCAGAGAGTGTTTTTTGAGGAGGATCTCAGGAATGTGAGTGCAAGTTGCTGTTTCCAGTGGGAAGGGAGGTGGCCCTTAGCACCCGTGTACATCTGTGTGGTTCATCACGTATTTACCTACTACCAGGGTCCAAGCTTTGCTTTGATTGCTGCCTCTTTTCTGGCCGTTCTTTAAGACTTTCTTTGTAAGAGCAAATCTTTCTGAGATCAGGTGTTTGCTTTTCTGTATCTGTCACTGAGTTTAGGGTTAACAGGGACCTTTAGACCACCTAGTCTGACCTTTTTATCTCCTGCCATCTTTATCTCCTCCGTTTAAGAAGCACTTTTTGCCGCCTTCCACCTCCCCTCTCTTTTGACCCTCGCCGAGTGAAATTTCTCTGCAGTGTCCTTATTAAGGTTTTCTTTTTTAATTGCATTTGATTTGGTGTGATAACATCCCAGTCTAGATTCACACTGAAGTGTCCCAATGGAGTGTTGCTCTGCGGATCTCTCTGGGCTGTCGCCCCTCAGCACGTGCAGGCATTGCCCTTTCCTGCCTGGATATTTGGGCAGGAACATTGCATATAAATGTTACCTTGAGCCATTCAGGCGTGGTTGTGGTCCCTCCTGATGTCCTCTCCCTAAAAGTGAGACCCGAAGTGGAGTCTAAATTCTCATGACCTTTTCCCACCTCCACTGGCCACAGGAACAGGTAAAGAAGGCTATGATTTGGTCCATGAGTTGTGAAACCCTCTCTTTAAAATAAAGCAGCCTGCAGGCTCCAGGGCAGTTACTCAGTTCAGGCACCAAGCTCAAAATTTCCCTTGTTATTATTATTACTGCACCACAAAGCACACATATAATACTCGTGATTACAAACAACTTCACCAGCACAGATAAGAGAGATGTTCTTCATCCCAGAACATTCTCACTCCAAATCCCTTATTCTGCCACCCCCTTTTCATTAAATTACTCCTTTTATTCCAATTTAGAGTGCTGACTGTTCACATGGATAAAAGCTTGCAGGGTTAAACCCTTTGTGAGCCTATAGAAAGTGTTCTGTGCATGTGGAGAGGTTTCTATTATTCGTTATAAAGGTGCTGCTGCAGTAAATGGTTTAACAACGTTGTGCTATGGAGAATTCTGATCCCTGTCACATGAAACAGCATAAATGTCAGACCAGGGATTTATATGAATATTCCTTGAAGAGAAGCAAAGACAAGGAATTAGTTGTTCTCTTGTCCTATTTATTCCCTTTAATTGGATTTATTTTTAAGTGGGCTTTAGTATAGAAATTTCTGCTTCATTTCTTTATTGTATTTTGGAATTTCGTATCAACACAGATAAAGCCTGCTTGCCCTACATTAAAAAAATATATTTAAACCAGTGGAGGTATGTTCCTTAAACAGCAAAATCTATGTTTTTTTAAGCTATTTTTTAAACTATTTTTTAAACTTAACCTAAATCAGTTCTCAGCTTACAGACAGAGTATTCTAAGGTGCTGGTGTTGGAGCAGTTCACAGCAGCAAACACAGCCAGGATTCAAGATTCAGTGCAATTATAGCTGCTGATACATCAAGTCTTCGAGGGAAGGAGCCGTGAAGCATTTTTTTTTCCAGAGGGATGTGTGTGCTACAGGCCACAGCGTAGCTGGGTTGTGCAGGAGACCTGACAGAGCAAGTACAGCTTGGCTGGTTTTCGGTGCGTGCCTCCAAGTCAGGCTGAGGAGCAGCTCACTGTTGTCAACCTTTGATTCATAGAGTTGTGTAAATGGGCAAAAAATTCCTTTCTGTCACGCCAGAGGCCAAATTAAACAGAAATCTGTAAACCAGGAGGGTTATTTAGTTGGGAGGAAGCAACATGAGTCGTGTGATAATGTACTCCTGCAGGTTTCTTTTGCAATTTGTTTCGGGGCTGGGTTTGTCCTGGTTAATTTAATGCCATAAAATATAATTCTTTCTGCTGAGAAATTGCTTCAAAATTATACCAGCATGAAAGCAAACACGGAGTTAGCAGAGCCAAGCAAAGGTGTTTGAAGGTTTGGACTAAGACTGACCACAAAGGTCTGGGTTAATACTGACCCACCAGCCTGCCCAGTGAATTCTTCATGTCCCCTTTCAACCAGGCATTTCAAAAATGTCCTGCAGATATGCAGGAAGGCACATACAGCACTGCTTTTTCCCCTCTCCCATCCCAGCTATGCTAATGAAAGCCCAGCATAGCTGAGATTTCCAGATCTGCTATCTCTGTGGAGAGATAAAAGTAGGCCCATGCTCGTTGCACTGCAGAACTGAACGCTGGGCACTCGTGATTTTTGTGATGTTTGCAGCAGAATGCGGAAGAAAGAGGTGAATGCAGAGTCTGCTGGGCAGGTTTTAAAAACACGCTGAGCTGCTGGGGAATGGGTGCTGGGAGGTTGGAAGGAGCAGGTGTTGCTGCCAGGGATGTTGCTGGGTCTCTTCAAGACGTCTTTGATGTACATTGCAGTGGTTAGTGAAGACTTGGGAAGAGAATTAATAAGAAAGATGGAATGAAGCAATGTAATGGCATCTGAATTTATTTCCATAGGTATGAAGAAAGCGTGCCCTTAGGTCTGTGTTGGTGCACCTACAGATTTAAGCTTTTCATGCTTAAAAAGCTCCTTTTCCTCCGGAGCCCTGCAAACACAGACCACTTAAGAAAACATGCATGTTCCGCCTGATCTAATCAATCTCTATTTTCTCCTTCTTTGAATTATAGTGGAGCTGTAAAAAATGAAACTGCTTAATTGCGATAGTTCACTAAGAACTCCTACAAAAGAAGTATTTATTGTCTGGGGAAATTTTATCTCTAGTTCGTTTTATTGTAGAAGATTCTATCTCGGAAATGCTGTGAATCAGAGATGAAGGGGAGTAATGATGAACTTAAGGAAAACATAAGGAAAACGTGTGGGTGTATGAGTTTGCACATGTCTGTAAGCTATAATAGATATGCAAATAGAAAAGCAAGTGCTTGTGGACATGTGGTTTTGCGTTAGATGTGAATTTTATTCATCAGCTCTTTAACACTAGATTTACACACTTTTAAAAAACCATTCTGACTCATTGTAGAGAACCTTTATCACCTATTTTATAATGATTTCATTTACCGATCCAATTATAAGCTAAATTGAATCCTATCCGCCGACACAGGTTAAAATGTTTTTATTATAGGCAGCTGTTTGATATCTGCAGGTGTGGGAGCACACGACAGGGATGGAAATTAATTAAGCAAGATGTGGGAGGTGGCTGCAGCCGTATGCTCTGAGCTTGTCAACCAGGGGGGACCCGTGTCAAACACTCCGTGATCAGTTGCAGCACCCGTTCCTGACTCGCAGCAGGCACTGCTCAGGGCCTCGCAGCTACAACTCTGCAGAGCCTTGGCTTTGCTCTCTCACTGCTCCCGAGCTTTTCCAGTGGCCCTATATATTGGTGTTACCAGAATCACCCAAGGAATTTCCCGATCCGCTAAATTATTTCACATGAGCAAACCCCCCTCTCACTGCGCTTATACTGAGCATCTTGTCCTTCTTTAGTGTTGCATTATTCTGTAGCATCTTCAGCATCCTTGCAATATTCTGATTTTTATGTTAATGGTGAGGACCACCAGGCATGGAAGGGTGAAGATTTTAGCCTAATACCTAATAGTTCTTATCTGTTTTTGTGCTGATACAGTTGCCAGGCAGAGGCCCTGTCTTGTGGCACTCAAGGTGCACAAGGATAGTCATAAATATAGTGTGTAGGAGCAGTAAGTATATGATTTGAAGAAACAATTGTAATTATCAAACACAATTTAGTTTTCCTATATATGTATATATAAAACCGTTAAAAGTGATTCCTTCACAGAGTGGGGGAGAAAAAAAAAATTGATCAATATCATGTTCATGTCCAAGTTCCACAATCGCAACAGTTTGTGTGTAGACATGCTCTGAATAGAAAAATTGGGTCAATTATTAGAATAAAACTTTTTCTAGTAACAATTTTTTAATCATGGTAGTGCAAGAAAACATAAATAGATGTAATTTCATTTCCATGAAAAAATGTCGTCGGCATGAAAGGGGAAACAAAAAAAGCTATTACTGCTGGGAGGGAGGTCTTCCTCTTCACTGCAGAATGTGAACTATAAGGTAATGTGCATGGTATGGTTTTGTTCATATTTATTCATGTATGTGTGAAATACAGCTTGTTATAGTTCATTATGGAAGACAATGTGCTATATCCCTCTGCAGGGATGCCCTCAGGGATATATGTTCTATGTCCCCATGTGGAGGGACATCTCCACCATCATCTGCTCCAAGAGGTCACATAACAGTGCATTTCCAATTGTAGCCCTCTGGCAGCTCTTTAAATCTGTTGTATTTTCAGATCGCTTCAGCTGTAGTAACCACGAGATTGGGGCACAGTGGTCACCTCTGTCAGGGCCACTTGCCAAGGACTTCTTTGGCTGTGTTACCTGGTTCCTGAAGTAAGGATGAGGAGTGCACAGTGACTCTCCAGCTTCATTGGGATAGTCCAGAAGAGGGAGCTTGAAATTAAAGAGTGAAAGGATTTAGAAGTACCAGAAGGAATAAATTGTTCAAATACGGGGGGACTTTGTTGTGGTCACCTTTTATCACTGGTGGAATTTGCTTCATATTAGTAACAACAGAGCCTTGTTTTAGGGATGATGATTATTCTTGTGGTGGTGTGTTTCAGTCCAACCAGAAGCATTTTTCTTTCAGTTACTAAGTTAAAACACTTATTTGTCCAAGTATTAAGATAAAATACGTTTTTTTTCAGCATAGTATCCTCCATTTCTTTTCCTGAATTCTGAGAAAGTAATTAATTGTGGGGAAAATGAAAAATCATAAACTCGTGTGGGACTTAAAGGGCCATCCCTCTGTTTAGTCAGCTCAAATGCACCAATCTCATTTCAGTGACACCAGGCATGAATTTGGCCCACACGGTCTGAAGTTCATGGTTTGTTGCTGTGCTGAGCCTTTCCCTGGGTCACTTCCATGATGCCAGTGCATACAAATAACACCTTTGGCTTTGTTACGGAGCCCTTTTCTGCTTCAAACAGTGATGCATTTGGGGCTTCCTCGAGGTAAAAGCTTCAGCAGAGTGTGCTTGCAGCAATGCTGTGTTTTTACAGTGTATGATCTCCATAAATGTCTGTCTTCGCATTAGATCCAGTACCTGGAGGCTAAGGAAAGAGCTCCTAAGCACTGTACTGTACCTACTAAGGCAGAAAGAAGCCTGTGCAGTTTAGCATGTGTGTTTCTCTGTATCTCTGTACATATGTTTGTACATTTTAAGCAACTAGAAAGTGTATTTTATTGGCCCAAGCTCCTCTGGATTTTTGTTTTTGCTTGTTTGTTTTTCTTTCGGCGTTTAAATTCATCCCTCATCTTGAATCTTAGGCCCAAGATGAAAATCTTGAGAATGCTCACACACAGAAAACAAGAAAACAAATATGATTACGTTCAACTGAAATAGCATTTTCAACAGTGCCTTCTTTTGATTTTAGCTTTTCACTAAGAAATGTAATTTTGAAGTAATTTCATTGTGAAAAGTAGATCTTCTGAAGTTATCACAGTAGGACAATTAGACAGTTTCAAAACTTTTAAAACGTTTTAAGTGGGAAATGGCATCAGCCGTTTTCCACAGGAATATTCAGTTTCAGCAAACTGTATTTTTCCCGAGAAAAATCATGTTGCCCAAATTTCTAACCGAGGCCTCCTGGTATGCACAGACTTTGTTGGTGAGCAGTGGCATTAGTGATGGGAAGCTGGGACCCAGCCTCTTTGCAATCATTCACGCACAGAGAGCATATTTTCCGTGCATTACGCGTGGGATTTGCTCCAGCTGGCCTCTGACTCACGCTCCCCTGCCTCCCCCGTGTCTGCGGCCGGGCCCGGGACCACCTCATCACTCCCACTGGGAGCAGCTCCGTGCCAAGCCCTGGGCTCCCGGCAGGTGGACGGGGCTTCCAGACATCCCTGCTCCCAGCTCCTGCTCAAAGCCAGGCTGCACAGAGCTGGCTGCTCTCACCAAGAGCCTTGCCCAGTTTGGAAACAATCCCCTTCTCTGGGCCCCTCTTCAGGGTCTGACCACCCTCATCGGGATTTTTTTCCCCCCTCTCGATCAGGTGGTAATTTCCTCTGTTCCCATTTGTGCCTGTTGTCTTAGCAGCAATGAGATCTCCCTGATCCTGTTTTCAGAAGAGACCAAACACAGTTCTCCCCCTTCTCTTCATCTGCTCTGTGCTCCAGGCCCTGGACCGTTTTGATGGCCACTGTGGACTTGCTCCAGTTTGTCAGTGTCTTTATTGTATTAGGGAGCCCAAAACCAGCCCTGGTACTCCAGGCTGTCCAAGAGGGGCTGAACAGAGGGAAATAATCAACTCCTTCAACCTGCTGGCTACACTCCTGGTGATACAGCCCAGCCTGCAGTTGTTCTTGAACTGCAGATTATTGAAACCTGTGGAACTGGTCTGCTGTGCAAGGCTCTGGGGAGCTGGGGCTGCTCGAAGGGGTGTCCTGTGCCTGAGCCTGGCCGTGGGCACCAGGTGGGACGGGGCTGGACATCCACATTGTGCAGCGTTGCTCCTCTGTGCCTGCTCTGCCACGGGGCTTTTTGTGCAAGTGGTGATGGGCCTGGAACTGGGGCTGGCTGAGGGAACCATGGGTCTTCCCTCAGCTTTGGGAAAGGTTAGGTGGAGGTGACAGTAAGAAGTGATCCTGAGTTATATTTCCACCAAGCCCTGCCTCTTTGGACAAGTGTGGTACAAGCAAGGCTTGGCAGCGTGACGCCAGTGAAATGATGCTTCTGAGGGATGGGGGAGAGGAAAAGAGGCCAAAGCAAGGTGTGGGATTGGGCCCTGTCCTTCTTGAGCCACCTTGTTTGGCCCCCTTTTTTACCTCTTCTTGCAGCAGTCCATGACAGACAGCTTTCCAGATGAAGATCCCTGCAGAAACCCTCTCTGGAAGCTGCTGTTAATGTGTGGAAGATGATGTGACCCATTGGCACGTACAGAGCCTGTAAAGTGAATTGATGCTCTGCCCATAAAGTTGTATTCTGTTCATTGGGTGCAACAATTAATGAACCTGTAAAAGGACTTCATAAAACAGTAAAAATGGAAATACTTCACAGAAATAGAAGATGATAAATTTTTATTTCTCTCTGTTTCATGTGTCTGTTAGTTATGTGGACCCGTGACTTAATACATGTTATGAAATTAGACATGGACTTTAGTGTTAACCTGCCATTCACAATGTCCTCTCATGTCCAATTTATATGATCATTATAGTAAAATCAATGCATGTCTTAACTGTAATAATAACTAATCATCAGCCATTATAATGAAGTAATTAAATATTCTAAATTGTTAATAGCTCTGGACGCTGCTATAATTAATTTGTTGCTGTCCTAACAGGAAAAGAAATTAACAGAAGCAGGTGGGTAATGTTTTTGTTAAGGCTTCAGTACTGACTCTTTCTTAGGTACATGCCTGCCACACCACATATTTGATTATAGCAATTGTAACCTCGGGGCTGTTAATTTTAAATACCTCTAAAAAGGAATCTTTTCTTTTACCTGCTTGCAATGCTTTTATTCTCAGTAGTCAGTAAATCATAGTAATTGTTCCTGGTGGTTCCAGTACTGTACATTAGCAAGGACTTGCAGCATTCCTGGGGACAAGCAGCGTGGATTGGAGCCTTGTACTTACACATAGCAGAGACCCTTGCAGTTTATTCAGTGGTAAAGTGCTGTGTTTATTCCCTCACTACACAGATGTTTATTGAAGCCAGTCTGGTTTAAATTTTGTGCTCTTCATCCTTACAGAGCAGGAGGAGCTGTTGTTGGAACAATTGCTAGAAAGGTGTTGTCTTTTCAGGAAATGAATCATAAGAAAATCTCAGAAGTACATAAGAAGACCCCACACACCCCCACCTCTTACCCCCCCATTTTAGAAATCTTAAAATAGTACCCAGATAGTACCCAAAGCTACAGCTAAAGGGAGGTGGAGTTGCTATCCACTCTGTTTACTCAACTTTAAAGGTATGTAAGTGGGAAAGGTTTAAAATACTTGAATCCTGCTGCTAGGGCAGCCTCATCCCGAGAAAATGTTGTGTGTCTTTTGTTGAATTATGCCAGAACAGCTCCATATCTTTTAAAGCTGTCCTCAACAACACAGGGCTGGCTTTGTTTTGCTAGACAGATAGCAAAAGAAGGAAAAACTGCATAGTGCAAACACTGAAGGCTTTCTGAGGCTGCCTGCACAATGAAATTGTTCTGATTGAACTCTTGACAAATTATAACCTGCAGGTACAGTGAGGATTTTCCATTTTTGCCTAACACGTATACTTTTTGTCTCTTCCATTTTTCCTTCCCTGCAATGCATTCAGCACAGCAAGGGCTGGAAAGAAATCTGATTGTGAAACTGATAAATTGTCTTACATAGTTTCCCTATTTTGGCCATTGCCATGGTCTGGTTCTGAAAGTGCTTGGAATTCTCTTTCTCTCGTTTTGTTTTAACAAGCTTCTTCTCAGTTGCCTACTGCCAGTGCTATATTACCCACAGTGCACATCATTTTGTTTTCTATCTCCTATTCTGCATCGACTCCAAGAGGCCTCGGTGTAAAAGCAGATGAGATGATTTATTTTTATCACCCACTTTTTCTCGTGAGAAAGAGAACCCTTTGGCCCTGCCTTCTGCACTGGCTTCCTCTTAGCACAGGCATTTGCTTCTTGGCAAATGGGGTCCATAAAATGCTACTGAATTAAATCAGCAAAGTGTTTCATTATATTTATTCTGCAATCACTGTGATAGATCCTTTTCTGGTCTAAATAGCTGCAGGCTCGTTGGTTTGAGTGCACTTTGCCTTCTTTGCATGAGAAGGGAATTGGCTCAACCTGGCCAGGTGGCCAGCAGTCATCAGAGATGCCAGACAGCAGAGGATCAGCCCCTGTGATTCCAGGTCTGATTGCAGTTGTTTGCAATTCCATGTACACTCATGGAAGACACTTTATGTGTTAAAACTTGCTGCAAGCCTTTGATATCTCTGACCTTTTAAAAAAAGTCTTCTAAATTTTGATATTCCCTAAGCAGACAGCTGGTATTTTTTGATTGAATAGATAGAGATTTCATGTCTAAACGCATTTCTTGGTTTCACTTTGCTGGATTAGTTCACTGCTCCCTGTATGTTCTCTGCTGCTCACCATCTTTCCTTGTGATTTGTTTTTGAATGATACTATCGAAAGGTTGCAAAGAATTAAAGGTGCAGAAATGCCCCTGGAAAACGTTAGTGATGTCCTGCTAGCGTCCCCGCTTTGAATCTAAACATGGATATTCAGGTACACGCAGTCCCACCTGCAGCTACACTTCCAAGCCAAAAAATTGCCCCCGATACCTTCTGATTGGAACAAATGCTTGACTCCCAAATGCCACGAGCAACCAGATATAGATCCTCTGGGAGGAGGTAGGGAAGGTTTAAAAACATTGCAAAGCCTGTCACATCCTTTGGCTTTGGAGAGGGTGAGAAAGAGCCCTCCAAGTGCTGATGCTGAGCCCGGGACACGCCGGGTGCAGTGCAGCTCTCTTGGTTGCAGTCTCATGAAACAACAGCTCAAATACCAGAACTGGTGCCCTCTTTTCTTCATCCGTCACCTGAATAAGTCATCTGGAAAGAGGGCAAACGATGCATTGTCAACAAAATAAAGAAATCCCTCTGAGCAGTTCTCATTTACAGCACAATCATAAAAATCCTGGCGAAAAATCAAACCATTTCCATATCAGTTGAGCACGCAGCATTGCGAGCACGGTCGGTGTCAACAGTGCAGGGGCAGGAGACAGAGGCTGCTGTGTTCTTGGTGCCACAGCTCAGACAGAAGATGAAATCATGGGAGTTCAACATTTGAAGATTTAACTACTGATTTTCTGGCTTTCTGTTTGTGCTGGAATAAAACCTGCTTGTGCTTGAAAAAAGCAAATTGGTTGTTAGGAATGTGTTCGCATATGTTTGGCCTTAATTATTAAAAAAACCCCTTCAAACCCTAGAAATACACCTACTTTTGCAGAGCTGTAGTTGCAGTCTCTGCTTGGTGGTGGGATGTTTGCAGCACTGTATTTGCAAGGGCTTTTTTTTGCTGTAATGGCCAGAGAATGATTTTGGATGTCTTATAAACAAGTGTGTGGTACAGGAAGAAA
The DNA here is from genome assembly GCA_013397725.1 of Rhagologus leucostigma. NCBI lineage: Eukaryota > Metazoa > Chordata > Aves > Passeriformes > Rhagologus > Rhagologus leucostigma. The sequence goes on along the minus strand of VZTD01001450.1, from coordinate 68,257 downwards.
CAACAGACCATATTTTTGGCCTTGGCTGTATTGTTTATGCCTTTAGCAAGCACCACTTACTTAACTTTTTCAGTATTTAAAGCTTGTTTTCTCTACATAGCACAGGCCCAGGACACATGGCTTGAACTGAATATGCAGCATCAGACCTTTACTGGGGAGATGGAAAATAGGTCTGGTTTTTCTTGCAGTTTCAGATTTTGGCTTGCTTCAGGAACAAATACTTCAAATTTTTGAAGTATTTCGGTATACTGATCCTTGTGACATTTTTGTGTTTATTTCAGACACTGAAGGTAAAGGCAATAAGAAAAATTTCCAAACCCGTTCTACACTTAGTCTGAACTGAATCAAAAGCCAGATTTCCTACAGGGACCTTAAGCATTTGGTACTTTAGGAGGCGATAATTTCCAGAAGGGTTTTCTCTGGTGCCACTGTGAAAGGCCCAGTTCTTGGCTGCCAGGCTTGCAGGCTGAGAAACTTTGAGGCTGCCTGCTGATCCATATCACTGGAAATCTGATGCTTAATGAATCTCAAATTGAGCATCCAAAAGCAGAAACACTTCGACTCGTTAATCACTTTGAGAGATCTTGGCCTATCAATTAAGAGCAGTAATTCTCCAGTAGAAAAGGACCATGGTGATGTGTTTTCAGTGACAGTTGTGATATTATTGCTTGCTTACATTTATACCGAAGACATACCCTGGTTTCACCTTGGAGTTGTAAATCAACATCACCATAACTTTGGGTGCGTTGCCCGTCGCTGTGTTCATATGTACTTCAGATTAATTTTTGATGACATGTCCTTCAAAGGTCTCCTTAAAAATTCAAGTCTTGGTCTAATAAGATTAAGATTTCACTGAAATAAGATTAAGACTTCACCCCATCATATATGAGGTGCTAGAATATTTACACTGATAGTCTCCTACACAGCAGAGTATTGGTGTAAAACTGCTGTTGCTGCTAATAGGCTTTGGGCTTATTACACTGTCAGCTGAAAGTTTTAGTCTGTGAGTTTTAAAGAGGTTTTTTTTTTTTTGATAAAACTAAAAGGTGATGTAGAAATAAAATGTGGATCATTTTGGAGAAGGGTGCAGTGCTGTACATAATTTATTGGGCACTGTTTGCACAGTCAATTGTTAAGTTATAAATAAAATAGGGGATTAAAACAAGGATGAAAGGGTGAAACTGCGGGTAGTTATTTCCTCTGTATTTCTATTTAAAAAAAGGAAAAGTTTCCCAGTTTGCTCAAACAGCACATTTTGGTTTGGTTATTGATATTCACTGCGTTGTACCTATTTTTGGATGTATCACATTGAAGACTCTCTGCCTCACAGAGCGCCTTTTCCTCAGTAAATGTTCTGCAGGCTGCAGAGCTGTTCTCAGAGCTCGGTGAGAACAGCCGAGGGGAAACCAGAGGGAGGCAAATGAGCCTCTGTCGCACTGAATTCCAGTCCCAGAGCTGCTGAAGGACAACCGGACTTCCCTCACGGACACAAAGTCCGTCAGTGGCTGTTCTGGTTCGGCACCCACCGGTGTGGCACCACTGGAACCTCAGCTCCCAGTTCCAGCTGGAGCGCTGGCACAGGGACCAGCTCCAGGGATTGGTCTGTACCAGGCAGATGGTTTCTGCCAGTAGAGAAGTCCCTTGAAGTGGAGAAATGCTGAACCTATGTAAGATCACAAAAATGAGCTTAGCGGATTTAAGATAAGGTCCATGGAGTTTTCGAAATAATTTATTGTAGGTCTTTGCATTGCTGCTCAGAATGAGGTGAGGAAGAAGTTTCTCCTGGATGCCTTGGAGCAGGCTTTGTATCCATGGTGGAGGTGTTTCCTGAATGTGAGTAGGAATAGCACGGAGTGGGCCTGATGAAACAACAGGAGTAAAATATATCATTTTGTTATATATAGGCCAAGGGCTGAGCATCCCTTGCAGGTGCTGAGGGAGGTGCCTGGTTTGAAATCTCCCAGTTCTCCTACAAGTGGTGCTGACGCAGAGCTGTGATCCCGAGCAAAAACATTCAGACTGATGAAGAGGAAAGACATGAGCAATTTGAACTTAGGAGTGAAACATTTCCTAGAACTGAGCCTGAATAAAGTCTGGAACAGTTGAACAGGAAATAAGCTAATAATGGGATTTTACAATATGCATTTCCCATATAAGGCATTGAAATGTAGCATTGGTTTTATGGGTTTGGTGGCTGATCTTCTGCCCATTTTGATGAAAATTTTAGGTTTCTTCCCTGTTTGTGTTGTTATGTGTGTGAGGTCCTTTCTCCACTCCAAACTGAAGCGTTTCATCTCACCACTGTTGTCAGTGGTCCTTGGATGGACCATTCCTAGGCCAGACCAGGGAAGAGAGCAGTTAACAATCCCCTCTTGCTGCCTTTTGTTTTTGTCGGGGAGCTATTTCCTTTAGCCCTTGAGACTGATGCATAGGAAGGGGAAGAGAGGTGGGGAGCGCCCGCCTCGATGTGGTTCATGCTTCTGAAAATAAGTTCCCCAAAATCTGATGTGGGGAAAGGAAGCCCTGGCTCCACGGAGCCTGCTGTCTCCCTCAATAAACAAAGGACTGGGTTTGGGCACGCTGCCCGAAGTGTTGGTGCAGGGTGTGTTCCCATCCCCACTGCTCTGCCTGGCCTTTTAAGGCGATGTGACAGCGAGCTGGAGACGTGGAAAGGTGTGTAATTCAGCCGTGATTAATGAGCACGAGGCTCTTCTGCAGCTTCCCTCCTTCTGCAGCATCGCTCAGATTCCCTTCTCACGAGTAACTCGCGGAGATTTTCAGAGTTTGGCCTGTGCTGCACTGTGAGTGCAATCTCCTGCCAGCTCTTATGCTACATTAATTCAGAGCCAACTACCTTTCCAAATGTGCTCTGAACTGTGGAACAGGTTTTGCTTGTAAATGCAAGGCCAGATGTTCAGAAGAGAAGAGCTCCCGTTTGGGCATCTGGCAGTCACTGCTGGGCCACAAACCCATCACAGCTGAAAATCTGCAATCTCTCTGCTTAGGCAACACAGTACTCAGGCTGGCCAGTTTGTGCACTGCTGTAAGAGATGCCTTTCTCCATATAATTCAGGAGTTCTTTCAAAACAGCACACACCGAGTCACGGTCTCACTTAGTTTAAAACCACAGCTTGTGCCTAACAAGTTATTTTGATTTCTTGCCGAGCAGGGGTTACAGCTTTCAGTTACTTTCCAGTTACAGCTAATGTTTTCCTTTCCTTTTTCTGCAAAACCCGTTAACAAAGGTTAAATAAACAATGAAGGTAGGTCTACTGGCTAGATAAGAAATAAGTCTGATTTATTAATAAATGTTTCTTTTTTGTTTCCAGTGATATATTCGATGCCATGTTCCCCGTCACACACATCGCAGGAGAAACAGTCATACAACAGGGTAATTCCTCCTGTCATTTTTCCTAAGGTCCTATAATTCACATCTCTCCATCTGAGATTTCACCCTCTGCTTAATGGGAAGAATAACCATACTCCAAAGGCCTCCAAGTGTGCAGCTGTATGATGAGTCCATGGATGCAGGTCTCTTGCTACACATGCAGAGGACCCCGCTCTGGTGGACCTCCAGGGTTTCAAAGTTTTGCAGTCGAATGTAGATAAACAGCACTTCAGATTAACATGTTCCTTCCTTAACCGAAGACAGTCAGGAAGTAAACCCCAGCTCGGGATGCATAAGGGTGGCACAGGCAAGCTGAGAGCAACTAGAGATGGAAAATATTTTTATGGTTGTTGGGAATATTCAACACCTCATTGTGCTGCATCAGAGTTATCACACTTGGCAACTTACCTGCATGCCTGCAGCACTTTGTGGAGGACTTCATTACCCTCAGGCTATATTAAAACCTCTTGAGTGTTTACCCTGAACGAAGTATTGAATCAATCAAAAGAGATAAATTAATGCAATTGAAAGGTATTAATAGCAAGAAGTCATAGTGACGCTTGGATTTATGAAGGCAAATAGGCAAGGATGTTTCAGAAAATTAATCTCCGTGTAAGTAATCTGGTGTACAAACCTGTGCAAATATGTACAGGATTAAATACGGGGACAGGAAGTTATTGAATAGCTTGGCAGACCTTCAGGAAACAATCACCTTTTGTATTTTGTGTCCAGGTGATGAAGGAGACAACTTCTATGTGATTGACCAAGGCGAGGTGGATGTAAGTATGCTCTTGCAGTATAATATTTATATTGAAGCTACAGGATAAAATTGTGTGCTTCGGCAGAGAGCTTGAGCCCATGTGCTGTGGGTCTGTCTCCTTTCTTCTTGAGCTAGATTTCACAGGATTGGTTTCATTACTTTGCTTTTGTTGTGGTATTTGTTCATGATTTTAAATTTGGCATGTGTTACATCCTAGCTTATTTGTCCATTCCAAGCAGGAAAATGATATCAAAACCAAGCAAATGACATCATCTTCAGAGTCCTAACCACACCTGGAGGTGTGCAGTGTTTGGCAGAGCAGGCCACCATGCTGGAATGCACCTGAGGGTTCAGATCAACCATAAAGAAAATATTTTCTTTAATCAGTTAGCTTAGCTCATGTGTTGTTTGTTTTTGTTTTGTTTTGTTTTGTTTTTTCACGAATTGAGATACAGCCTCAGGCAGTGAGTTTCATCTTAGAAGCCTTAATTTGCTTTTAAAATTAGGTCCAAATATAAGAACAATGCAGCATATTAATAAAGCAAGGATTATTATAAGTGTAAAGTGCTCTGTTAGACCACAAAATGTTTACAGGAGTATGCAGTGGTTTAATCAGCAAGTCTTTGAAAAGAAGCTTCTTTCTGAACCTGCCTTCCAAACCATAAACTATTCACCTCTTATCATTTCTCTCCTGTATGAAACTCACCCTTTTGCAGTTTTGCTGCAAGTTCCTACACACATCTTATGTATCCACAGTCTTTGGGTAGGACAGACTTGCTCATTAGCAACTTTGCTCTTCAGATGCCCACATGAGTTTGGTTTGGCATATTTAAAGAAGAAGGTGATTTATTTTAAATCCAGGCAGGAGGCACAGAGTTATTTTAGTGAAAGTTATCTTTTTTTTTAGCGGTCTGTTTGTGTCAGGAGACCATCTAATTGGTATTGTTGGGAATTGAGAAACCTCACATGCTGCCTCTGCCTCTGGAAGTTGCTCCTCAGGAAATCCGTCTGACTCACTGTTCCTATCAGACAGCCCTCTCAATAGCAAACACTGCCACATCCACGGGGCCAGAAAATAAAAGGGCAATATTTATAGAACAGTGTTAAAATTTAGTTTTAAAATAATTGGCTTGGGACCGATAGGGAGCTAAATGAGTTCACTGGCTTTGAATCAGACCCACAAACACGCAAATGCACATGTTGAAGTTATAGATTAATCCTCTTTAAAAATAATTTGTCCTCTCTCAACACCTTTAGGAAAGCTTTCTTCAGTGTTCGGGTCAGAGATAGTGAGGGTCTCAATGACACCAGAAAACAGCCTGCAAAACCCTTGCAATTAATTGCAAAAGAGTTAATATTCTATGTGCACATATTGCTCTTAAAAAACAGTGACAAAATAGGGTTTCACTGAGTAGATTTTGATTTCATGAGCGTTGTCACTCCCTAGTCCCCTCAAATCAGCCTATAGCTGCTAGGACAGATCAAAATGGACATGTCCACCACAATGCCACCCTGACACTTACCAGAGACATGTACAGACATCACCTGTGGGAAAAGTACTTCCTAACGAGACTTAAAAATGTAATCTGGATTGTGCTTGTCCAGAGACCAGCACAACTTCTGACCATCTGTGTCTGGCCAAACTCTTGCATGACCAGCTCTCACGCTGTCCCACCTCAGCACCCCCTGAGGTGCCTCCTGATGCACCTTTCCACTGCTCTCCCCATCTGCTTAGCTTGCTTCTTTCTCCTCCCTAAGCTTTTCCGAAAACTTCAGCCAAAACACCCCCTGAATTCCAGTGCAAGGTGCTCTGGAAGGCGTTTGCTCATGCAGGAGCTACACCCTGGAACTTCCCCGCATTAACTGCCCTGCTGGGAAGCTGCAGGGAGGTGATCCCAGCTTTTCCCCTCGGAGCAAAGTCTGTGCCAGGGCACCAGTGCAGAGCGAGTTGCTCCTGTGTAAGGCAGCAGCTCCCAGAGCCCCTGGGCGGGCACCATCATCCCGTATGTGGTGCTCCCCCAAAGAGTTCTGCCACTTTCTGGGCAGAACTGCTAAAATCCTTGTTGTCTGAGGGAACTCCAGGCCGCTAGTAAGCGAGCTGCTGTTCATTTAAGCCTTGCCAGATACTTTTTTGGCACGCTTCCATGCTTCTCCAAAAAAAAAAAGCAACTTGGAGTGGAGACAATTGACCCCGAGACTTAGAGCCTCGAGCCATTTTCTGCCTGGTTCAGCTGGTGTTGGCATGTGCACGGAGGCTTTAACCCCTGGCCAGGGTCTCTGCTGCCATTCTCTGATCTGCTTGGAAGTGTCGGGAATACCAGGAATGGTGGATTCAAGGAGCAATTTACTCTGGGAGCATCGTGACCAGATTTTCCCTACACAGGCAAAGACACACGTAAAGGAGGTCGCAAGTGTCTTCATAAAATCCCTACCCATGGAAGAAAGTCATGACAAAACCGAAAAAAACCCCAATAAAATCTACCAACCAAGCAACCGAAACCAAACAGAAACCACCAACAAAGTGAGAATAACAAAATCAATGTGTGGTGTTTTGAGTTTAAAAAACTGCGGCATTTAAAAGTAATTTTTGTTCGAGTTTTGGCACAGGCACCCCAAAGACTAAGTAAGAACTTTCTAATATTTTCCCTTACAAAATAATCTGAGTCAAATTAGAAGCACCATAAAACATTTTTTTAATGTAATAACACTTCATTCTCAACTCTTACATTTTCTTGGGGTACGAACGAGCCCTGTTAGCACAGAATAAAGTATCTGTAAATATTCTCCTGCGGGGCAAGGGAAGGGCACAAATTTCTTTTGTAAAAGAAGGATTTTAGCGTGAGGAAGAGGTAGACCTTTGGAAAACATGGGGTTTTCCTCTCTTATCCTGTATCCTACAAACCAGGTACACTTTGGCCAAAGCTGGATTGTTGCATTATCAGTCGCAGTCTTCCTCCTTAGCACATCGGGGCTGAGGAGAATTGTTACCTCATGGCCCATCCCTGCAGGGGGGTGCAGTGCACACAAGGTAGATGATGGCACATACTTTGAAGTCTCAGAGGTCAGTTGTCTACTGGAAGCTTTCCTGCTCAGACAAATGGGAGCGGGTGCCAAAAAGGAGCTGGCAGAGCTTAAATTACAGTTTCCAGTAAAGATGTTGAAAGTACCTGCTAAAATATGACTTGCAAAAATCTCTAATCCATATTTCTAAGTATAAAGTGACTTCCTGTCTGTTATTTTAATCTCATAACCTCACATTTTTTTACTTTAAAAAGCGCCATCGACTGCCCTTTTCGAACAGATATATTTTTTTTTTTAGACCCAGAAACTTCCCATTCTATTTAATGTCACAGCGACTTTCTCTACAGGCATTCTCAGGTTTTCTTCTTGTAAGACAACAGCAGCCAAGCTGTAGTACGGTGAAAATCAAAATAAAAACTTTTCAGTTTTTTTTAATTTCTGTATTTACTGTATAAATCTCTGTGTGAAGCTATACATGAATATTGTGGGCAATGGATAAAATTATCTCTTGATTGTAGATCAAATCTCACTGAAGCTCCTATTTGTATATACAAACTGTCTAATTTGTGTATACAAAGATGAAAATGACACAGTGTTTTATGTGAGAATACTGCTGGATTTTAAAACTAGGTATATTTAATGGTTAGATTCCATAGATTGCTTCCGGTTTGAATTCTTCCATCATCAATGATTTTTCTAACTTTGGAAGGCTGCCGTTTGAAATTTGAAGCAGAACATTTTAAAGTTTGGAGTTTTTCAAGCTTAAAAGCTTGAACTTTTAAGGATTCTTAAGGCAGTCTCCAAGTTCGTATGTTCAAATCCCAACTGGTTTTAAAACACTGTCTTTATTTGAGAAAACTACCCACGTATAAACACCCTCCATGTCTAAGGATTGTTTATTTTTCCAAGAATAAATAGAACTCATCTTCATTTCTGGATAACAAATATTAAGGCTTGACAAGACACAAAGCACAAATTATTATTACAAACAGACCCAAGGGAGGGGATTTAAGACATAAGAATTGCCATGCCTGGAACAAATTAGATTGTCCACACAGATCGCGAAGTGGCAGCAAAAAAACTCCCCAAACTAGAAGTTAACTTGAAATCAGCAATACGAAATTAAAGGAAAGATAAATTCACTCCAGTGAGGCTCAGAGATAGATGTTCATATCCTGCCTTCAAGGTAAAATGCTCATGGCAAGGTTCCTTTCTGTATCTCCAGAGAAAGAACATGAAGATGAGGAAGGCCCAGATTCATTCCTGTGGTACTGAACGTTGAGTGACTCTGCATCTTCTCCCACAGTTAGTGCCCGTGGATATCACAGCCCATTTGCCTCCTAAAAAGATAATGAAATGAACCAAACTGTGTGATTCTCAAGCCCCCAGGAACTGCAGTGCTCATATTAGATGATGGAAAACAATAGAAATCTAAAGTACTTCTGCTCTGTGGAAAGCAGATGGTCCTGATGGCTTGGTCATATTTGGGCATCTGCACTTCTACTTTTCCTCTTCAGCTGCACGAAAGAAGGTTCCAGCTGTTGTGGATCTGTGACTGGCAGGTCAAGTGACAATTAGGAATAATTCATTTATGTACTCACCACTTTGGTGAGAGTTCACAAATGCCTAAAACTGGCTGAGCCAAAACCTCAGCCCAGCGTTTTTTAAGATAAATAGGGAGATCATCTGAGCTGCTGCCATATAAAATCGACTTTCATAAGCTGTTCTGAGCCTAAAATAGCTTTGCTTCCCACACCTTACAAACAGAACTTCTTTCCTTTCCACTTCTTTTTAAAAAATCTATTTTAAAGGGATTTATAGTGGAGCTGAACTCTGTTAAAGGGCAGGATGGCTTTGTAGTGTGCCATCAATGCACTTTAACTTCATCACGAACACGGAAGTTGAGTGTTGACTTAGGCCTTTGCAGAGAATGAACTCCAATGGTTTTGCTTCTAGAAAACAACTTACTCTCAAACTCTTTTCTCTTTCAGAAACTGATATTCGAAATGACATTTTTATTGGGGGGAGTGAATGCTGGGCCCAAAGACTGTCAGATCAGTGATTTGGTTTCACCTCAGAGCACTTTAAACCTGATACCCTTTGGGTGGAGGAATGGCCATTTGCATAAACTGTTTAAGGCGAGATGTCAAACATGTTTTGTACAGTCTTGTCAAGTAAGACACCAAAATTAAAGGAGTCTTAGAGCAGTTCAGGAGCAGCCTCTCTAAATAACAACTGTGCAACATTAAATGTCCATCCTTCACTTGCTCAATCTTGAGTTTTACCAGCATAATTCCCCCTCTCTGGGCTGCAGTCACATCCTGCACACTGCTTTAACAAGAAATGTCACCACGTTGCTTAAAAAATATGTGTTGGAATAAGTTTATTTCCTGCTTGTAATGCAGACCCTTCTGCAGTAACAAAATCTGTGTTGTTAGAAGAGCACGTACTTTACACATACACATGTTTTTTTGGGGTGCTGAAAAAGAGTCAAGGGTACCACGTCAGTTGACATTTGGGATGTGGTCCAACGTTCATTGGAATCATAAGATTTTCCCCACCATCCCTGAGACTTTTTACTGAGGACACACGAATCACTGCAGTGTACCAAACCCTGTGAATCCATGCAGTGAAATTCCCACAGAAGAAAGGTATCCCTACAGTCAAATATGCATCTGGACAATCTTGCAATGAGCTAATAGTGTTTAGAAATGTTCATGCATTCTCACTATGTTACAAGCTTTTCAGGATCCTCATTTTATTCATCCATTTCTCCTGCTTGTCTCACAAAAAAAAAAAAGAAGCCACAGAATTACCCGCTTGTTTCACCAGGAAACTGCTTGGGTTTGCCTGGCTTTTTTAAAACTTCCTTTTTTTGCTTTCATTTTTTTTCATCATGAGGAGAATCAAAAGTAGATTCAATGTTCTGTGAGATTTTCTTTCTGTGGTGAGTGTGAAAGTTTGAAAGGGAAGGCCGTTGCTGTTCTCTTGTGTGATATTCTCCTGGGTGACATTCATTCTGTCATGGTGATGAAATGAAGCTATAGCTTTTGTGGCTCGAGCTTTTTCTTGGCAGTCTGCAACCACCTGCCTGTGTGGGATTATTTTTACCCTTTATTTTTAAGCCCCTTGATCCTCAGATGTTCCAGGAGCACCAGGAGCCACCACATTGCCTGGAGTTCAGCTGCTCCTTTTCAGCTGATACCCAAGAGGTCTCTTGATCAGCTGAACTGCTCCGTGGCCTCATCCATCTCCTACTGAACCAGCATTTCACTGACCTCAGTAGGAGCTGGAGCAAATCTTAATTGAATATTGTGAAGATAAATTGGGATTGATTCCAGCTGTATTTTGTAATAAGCCTTTTCATCATAAAACGAAGATAGAATTAAAATGAATACCGACAGGTTGTTGAGTTTTGACCCCAGTTCATTTATTTTGGTCACCATCTTTTCTCATGCCCAGCTTGAGCACAGCTTTAATTCATGCATTTTTAAAAAACTGCTAGTTTATTACTCACTAATTGGTGTCAGGTTATGGTCTTTGCCTTTGCAATACTTTTCTGCTTAAGATGAGAATACCTGCCTATTTTTTTTTTTTTCGTATTATTTTTCTTCACAGAACTTCCAAGCAAATGGAATTAGCACTGGTTGATTTCTGCTGTTACTGGTCTGTAACAGGTTGGGATGTATTCTGCCCCGGGCAAATGCACCCAGCCTTTCCTGCCCTCCAAACTCACAGGCACAGTAACAGAATTAAAAGGGTTTATTGTGCAGTTTATAGGAAGCTGCAGAATGCACAGTCCACAGCAGCCTTTGCATGCACTGTTATGGCTCATGGGCTGCACTGTCCATGAATAAATAGTGAGGAAAATGCTGCCCAGCAGAAAACACCTGCTCTAGTCCCCTTCCTCCAGGGAAGGTTTCACATAGCATCAAGCGTATGAATTCTTCCCAGTTTAAAAATCATCCAGGAAAAATGTGGCAATAGTGGTATCAATCCACACCATGTTCCAAGAAGATATAGTTCCTTAACAGGTTGTGGGTCAAACACTGCCTCCTGAGTTCTCTAGAGCTGATGTTAAAGGCAAAGGGTAATTCTGCACAGAGCTTCTCAAGTCCAAAGCCCTTAGTCATCTTCACTGAGGGAGAAGATGTGTATAGTTAAATTTAAATGGGTTTTGGAGGCACTAGGCTTAGGGAAGGGAAAAAAAAAGTTCCTTTTCAAAAGATATTTCCTTGTTTTGACCGTTTTTCATTTCATGGCCATGGCACATTTCAGCAATCCTCATTACACGTATCAACAAATCTCCTTCCTTTCAAGTCTGACAGTGTTAATAAAAAGCCAAAGTTGTGACAGTTCTGCTTGTTGACTGCCTGAGCTTTGAACACAAGGGGGAAAACATGATGCCAGCTAACCACAGGAGCTGAAAACCCAGAGAGTAAATAAAGTCATTGTACTAAAGCAAGACAACTTGAAATTCTGTCCACGGAGCAGGTTGTTCCCCTCTTTGGGGACCAACTGTCGGAAGTGTCGCGCTCGTTTTCCTTCTGTGTCCCCAACACTGACAATCGGAAAGGAAATTGCTAACAGCCTTTTAGGTAACGGGCACAGGAGGAGAACTCCAACTAAGTCCTCAAACTGCTTTTGCTTCTTTTGTCATGTGCCGTGGTAGGTTTATGTCAACGGGGAGTGGGTGACCAGCATTGGAGAAGGAGGCAGCTTCGGGGAGCTGGCGCTGATCTATGGAACCCCCCGGGCTGCCACCGTCAAGGCCAAGACAGACCTGAAGCTCTGGGGCATCGACAGAGACAGCTACAGACGCATCTTAATGGTGAGTTTATGGGCGAGGGCTTCTCTGTGGAGCTGGTATTTTTTACTTTCTTTTGCAGTTCTGTGTTCAGAGTACTCTGGTGCTTCCGCACAAAAGAGAGCGGACATGGCAAAACCACTGAGTAACTGAATGAAGTGAACTGAAAGAAAAGGGGACAGGATTCAGCAGAAAGGCGCTGAGTCAGAAATGCAATTGAGAAACATTATGCATAACTGTTCTGTGAATGAAAACCTCAGGAGGCCTCCGTTACCCACCAAAGCTATGCAAATTCTCTCCTTATCGTGAGCCTGGAAATATCTCTCAGCAGCACCCCTTGCCTGTGAAGTCTTTGTCTGATCTTGTGTTACATTCCTCAAGGCAGGTGATAGAAAGTAAATCCAGCTCCACTAAAATCATAAAAAGTCTTGCTCGGACTGTGCCCTCCATCCTTGTTAGCCAGCACCCAGGCACACATATTGTGGGGTTGTAGCTGCTAATGATTCATTGCTCTGCTCCTTTCAAACTCCCTCATCCCTGCAGCAAAGCTCGACAGACCTTTGTGGCACCTGGGGCGTGTGCTAGCTTATGGATTTGCTGTTGGTTCTTCAGTGGTGAGTTTATAATGGAAACTTTGACAGATAATTAACTTCAGCAAAGTCATAACTTTTTTTATGAGTTTGTTTCCAATGTCCGTGTGCATATCTTGCTTCTCCATAAAATATTCCTTTCTTTTTGATAATTAACAGACGTTACTCTATGTAAAGCTTACTTCTCAATAGGACTTGTCTCTAAAAGCTGCATTGTTCCCTTCTGATCTGAAGGAAATGACACTGTGCTCTCAGACTAACCATTTTGAGATCATCTGTATTTCCAGTGGGTGTCATAGAAAACAGAAAAACTAGCAAAGCAACTGAGTAGATTTTGCCCTTAAATGATTAATTCTTAAGCAGCACAGTGTAAGAGTGATCTTTGTTTACCCTGTGTGATGACTGTTGGGTGTCTGTATGAGCACTGCTGATGTTCACTCCCTATTTCATGGGCTGAGTTCAGTGTCATGTAAACAAACATCACACTGACATTTAGGAGAGTACAGCTGATGGAAATTTACTCTATCCCAAAATATTCAGCCTGATGGCTCCAGGACAAAATAGAGGAATAATTATGAGAAGCGTTTTGTCTTCCCTCTCGTGGGTAAGCAGGATGAATGGTTTTGAAAGGTTCCCAGTGCAGGCGAGCAGGCAGAGGTGTTTCTAAAACACAGAGCAGGGGAATTTCTAAAGAGGTGTCAGAGGCACACCCAACTTAACTTGTCCCATGCCCTACCAGGATGCAGTGGAGGGGTGTCTGGGATAACTGGTGTGATGAACCTGCAAGCTACAAGGAAGAATCCAAAATACAAAAGAGAAGGAATGTAGGAGGGAAATAAATGTCAGGACAAGGCACATATTCCTTAGGTCTTTAGGCAGAGCTTTCTGCAGCTGCCTGTAATCTGGTGGTGAGGAATTGAAGGGACAGGTTCACAGGCTTTGCATCCTGGAGGTGATTTCAGTGCTGGTGCTGATGGAACTACAGGTACCTAAAATCAGCCAGCCCTGTGAGCTGTCAGGTTTGGTCATGTGTCCATTATCATCTGATAGCACACTTCAGAAGATGAATATTTGATGCAGAGACAGGATTTTGCTAAAAGGACTTAAAGTCCCAAGTGGAAAAGACTGTGTTTTCATTGCTGGCTTTGGTCATACATACAACCTGAATATTATGGTTGGACTTCTGTTTGATTCTAGTGTAGTGCTAAGTGCTTTTCAGATTAATTTACATGTTCTCTGGACCAGTGACTGCTCTGCCTTACCAAGCAAGCTCGGTTTCTGCAGTCAGTGAGACCTTTTGATTAACATGGATATGTTTTCTCTCCCTCTCTCGCTTCTTGTGTTTTTTTCACAGATGGGGCCACTAAAAATTGGTGGCCTGTTGCACTGTGTTAGATACCCAGACAGCATTATTGTAGTATTCCCAATACTCAGATAGGAAATATTTCATGGTGAATTAATTGCTGCAGGTAGAGAAAATGTCCAATTTCAAATGCAGTCCATGACGAATGCAATTTACCCGTCCACACTGAATGAATCCTGTCTTTCCATTTATTTGTAGGTGCAGGGTGGATAATTTCGTTGCTGTAGGTGAAATGAGACACCTGTCTTTGTGCAGTCGTGTGAGGGCAGGTTACAGTGGCTCTCTGCACATTTCCTCAAGCCTAAGAATTAATTACATCATGTTTCAGTGGCTGCGTTTCATGCTTGGAGCTGACTCCACCATTATGGGGCTGCTTTTGCTGTGCTCACTTCAAGTGTAGCAGTAGCTGCCTTTCAACTCCCAGAAATGGTGTCCTGCCATTTAGCCTCTAAGTGGGCATTTTGAATGTAGGAATGCTTCTGCCTTTAAATAAAGAGTAGTAATACTTAGGGTACCTTTTGGAATGTATAATTTAAGATGGTTTTAAAACTCTGGGGCAAGCAGGTTTCCCTTTTCTTATTTTCTGGTTGCAAATCCTTTTGTCCAAGGAATAAATGGCCTTTTTCTCCCATAGATTTTTGCTGTAGTCAGATAAAGCTCCTCCATAACCCCAGATAGTTATTTCTCTCGTCTGCATTCCTTCCCTGCCATGACCAGCCCCGTGTTTTCTCAGTCAAGTGTTGAAATTTTATTCCAGTTGTAAATATTTATTTGCAAATCATGCCTTCAGATCCACACTTGCCAAGAAGATTTTCTCCTGTCATGAGACACTTGACTCTCCACCTCATTTCTCCTTGCAGGTGCTATTTTGGTCCTTTGCTTTGCATTTAATAATTTCTAGTTTTTATTTCTGCTTAGTGCCATTTTCCCCACTTATGTGTCTCATTGATCCTGACTGATTTATGGTATGAATAAAATGTATCTCAGGAGGTTTGGAGTTTGGGGTTTCCTTTTTATGGATGGACAAAGCCTGACGCAGAGAGTTCCTGCTGGCTTTTAGTTACACTTGTCATCCATTTATTATTTAGCCTGTCCCAAAGGAAGTTTGTTGAAACCGGTATATTTCTTTGTATTTCATTGTCTCAGCTTAGGTACCCTGATGGCTTGAAGGTCACGTTCAAGTTTGTTTTAGCAGCTGTGATGATTGTAAATGTTGGGATAGATCTTTTTGTCAGAATGTGCAGTGAAATTGCTTGGCTTTCACTGCAGCCCTTGACAAAGTGTAACACCATGAAATTCATTGTACTAGGTGGGGTACAAAAAACCACTTCAACATGTTCCCTCTGTGGTACACTCACAAATTATCTTTCCATCTGTGAGTTCCATTTATTTCATAGAATCATCTCTGCTGAGTTACATACTTTTCACTCTGTTGCAAATTCTTTTATGTGTATGTTCTCTGTGTGTGTGCACACAGGCACAGACACACACACTTGTGCATATATTCAACATTTATTTACTTACATTCTTCTGGGAGAGAGCAAGGGATTTTTTTTTTGCCATAGGCTTCTCATGGAATTCAGTTGCTGCTCTCTTCTTTGCAATTTGGATTCGAGAGCATCACGGAATGGGGAACATCCCAGGGTAGTACAATATTTGCATTCTAAATATAGCAAATACCACAAATACCAGAGAAGCAAACGTCTGTATCCCAACATCAGATTGATCCCCTAGACGATTCAGTTCCCAGACTGAGAAAATTTGAAGTATTAATTTCTTGCAATTTCTTCTTTAGGAAGACTTGATCCAGGGTAATTTAACTACCCTCTAGTTTCCGTGGTCCAAGATACCTGGCTCTGAGAGTGGAGTTGTGTGGGATTCAGTACATTTGGCCTATTTGGCAAACTGCTCACAGAAAGTGAGCTATAACACTGGTTTGTAGATTGTGACAAATCAAGGTTAGTTCCTAACATGATACTTCATTTTATTTATGCTGTTTTGGGTTTCCTCTACTGTCTTTTCATGGCTTTGAACCTGAGAACAAATTCTTTAATGAGTGCTTTTTTTTTCCTGCTGAGATAAAACAAAGTCAGAAGGATTTTGGGTTGCCATAAAATGTAGGTTATGTGGTGGCCAAAGCATAAAGCCACTCCAAAGGCTGCAATCCACCTGACATCTGTGGAATAGACCACCAGGACCGTGTGGGCTGCTTGGTGTTCATGGCCAGAATGCACAGGGGCTCTTTCTTTCGTGCTCCAGCAGGAATGAACACCCAAAGCGTCATTCAGGATCAGGTTAATCAGGGATTAAATGGGGCTGTGCAGTCCTGAAGTCCATTCCGGCACCTCCTGCCAGGATAGCTCTTTCTTTGAAACTCGAGTCATGCTTTGCCTCTCAGTAGACATTTGTTTGGCTTCTTACTGAAGGTGGGGATTTCTAGGAAGGACTCAATCAACTCCACCTGAAAAAATGAATCGGAAACAAGACACAAAGGCTGGAGGGACAAAGAAAGATTGGACTGGAGGAGTGAGGAGAAAAAATGGAAGAAAACAGGGAAAGGGCAGTTGGAAACGAGATGAAACAGATGCTGAGTAGGAGCTCAGCAGAACCTGTTACAATCTCTGGGGCATTCTTTTTCCCCAGCCTGGCTCATGCTTAAGCTAAGCCTAGGACTTGCTGCATTAAGTGGTCCTAAAATGGCTTTGAGGCCTTTTCTGTGTGGATTTGATGAACGAGAGTGATCTTGTTTCTCCTTGGGACTGTCTTAGGGAGGAGCACTGCAGCTTAGAATATTAACGAGGCTTTGTAGTTAATGGGAGCCACTGCCTTTAAGGAGATGAGCTTGTGCCTGACAGCTCAGAACCAGGGAGAAAGTGAACAAAGGAGAGGAGGGAGAGGGAGAAGCAGCGACTATTGAAATAAGATATTAATAGGTTAGAAAAAAGCAGAATTAATAAAGACTTTTTAAAACATGCCATCAAGAACCCTGCCAGTGCAGAATTATTCATGTACATTTACTATAGTTTTTATCTGGCTTAAGCTGTAAGATTTCTACCACTTCCCTTGGGAAACTTTTCTGCAAGAAAATAACTCCTTCACTGGAAGACTTTTTTGATATTGATCTTAAATTAGATTTTCTTAATTTTCTCCTATTACTTTGAGTTATGTCAAGTTACGCTGTACTGAATTGCCCTCTCTTTCCGTCATGTATCTGTAGATAATTATCAATTTCTACTTAAAACCCCTGCCACAGTGCATGCTAGCTATGAGGATGACATACCTATGATCCCAGTGCTGAGCCAACAAATACAGGCTGGATTTGTTTTGCTCCTTCCTTATCAGCTCTCCCCGAGTGTCTTAGCATTTCTTCAAGCTCTGTTGGATTTGGGAGCACATTTCTGGAGAAGAGGTACCGAGACAGAATGTGGCACACCAGGCGCCGTCACATCTGAGCCACGGAGATGGAGCCTCTAAACTTCATTCCTGGATGATATCTTTGCCTGTGCAGACCAAAATAGCCTTGGCTGTGTTCTTGTTGCAGTCTGATGCAGGTCTCACCTCCTGTCTGTGAATCTCTTTCAGCTTTACAACTCGCAGGTCTTCTGTTTGTCAAACATCTCTGCTTTGGATTTTTTTTTTTTATTAGTTGTATTTTCCAAATGGATGCTCATTCTATTATTTTTCTAGTCCTATTTCTAATGTCTCCAGATCCTTTCTTGTTATTTTTCTGCTCTGGTGAGCTTTCACAGCATCTCATAGTCTGTAAATGTTGGTACTGTCTTATTTGCTGCTGCTTCTAGAAGATCCGTGAAAATATTGCATGAGGACAGACTTAACTCCTGTGCTAGGGGATGCACAAGTTGGCACTGCTGCAGAAGGTACCTGAAGGGTAGGAGAGGAGATTGGGATGGTGTTCATACCCCTGGCCTCAGCAATTTGCGTAAAGCAACTAAATGAAACAAATCTAGAAAAGGACATCAGAAGTCAGAGGTGACGTTATGCCTATGGGAGGGGATGTCAGGCTGGTCAAAGAAGGAGGGAAGGAACCAAGTGATCTTTAAGGTCCCTTCCAACCCAAGCCATTCTACCATTCTACGATTCTATGTTCTCTCTCTGTTTCATGGGAGAAAAGATGCTTAATACCAACGGAAATAAGCACATGGTTGGCTGGTTGTAATTCCACTGCTGGGTTGTTTTTAGCTTGCACTACAGTACTGACCTCTCAAAATCCTTCTCCTCACTCTGGTCGTGAAAGCTTAAGCAGGAAAACACACTCAAGTAAAAATAATGTGAATAAGTGTGAGCCAGGCTTCTCCTACCCAGAACTGAAATTGGGATCTGGTTGTGCCAACCGGGATCCAGCCTCGGATGCTCTGAAAGATAAGAGAAAGCTTCTGTGCCTGCCTGGGCACCCTGAGGTGAAGCTCTGCTGTCGGGTGGCTCCTGCCACCCCAGAGTCTGCTGTTTGTCTCCTCCAGGAGAAAGGGAAGGAGGGATGGATGGAGCCATCCTGCAGGACGAGTCAGGAGCCATCAGCTGGGTCACCTTGGGCTTCAGTGCATGTGCTGGGAAAGAGCAGCCCCAAGCCCCAGTCACAAGTTCTTCCCTGGGCCCACGTTCTTCCTTAGCTCTGTGGGGTCATCCTGACACAGGGGATATTTAAGTCAGCGTAGCTATGCATTAAGAGGGGTTCTGGAAACTATGACAATACAAAAAATTGTAACAGCACATTTAATGAATTATTTCCACTTCCATATTGCTTTCGCACTTGTCTTCACTGTGGATTCTGTACTGCTGCCCTGGCTTGGTTTAGCTAAGGCATAACACACCTGCTTTCCTGTCGGAAGTGGTGGGCTCTTCCTCTCTGGGCCAGGTGGGATGGCTGCAATTCCCACCTTCCTGGGTCTCGTCTGCATCTCTAAATACTCGAAGCTGTGGTCAGGCATCACTTATGGCTGCTGATTACTGCTTCTTAAAATTCATCTGTGTCCGCAAGTCATTTAAAAAGCATTTTCCACATCTGTCCCTGGGTGTCCCAGCCCATCAAACTAAACCACCAATCTGGTTTTCCACAGCTGTCAATTTTGCTGCTCTCGTTTCCACTCGATTGCAGGGAGGAAAGCAACAACTGCGCAGTGTCCAGTTTTCCATTCTTTGTCTCCCAGCGAGCTGTCAGAAGCTGGCGTGGCTTGCAGAGCCTCCCTGCGTTTGAAGTTCTCTACTTTTTTTCTTTCTGGCACTTCAAATGCTGCCGGGGCCCCCGAGGTTGAGAACCAAGTTTGTCAGACAGAGAGGTCAGACGAGGGTTAGCGATGCTATCGCTGAGGAGAACTGTCATCACCAGCTCGGAGTTATGGCCGGGGTGCGCAGGGGGAGACCTCGGGAGCTGGGGCTGATCCAGAGCTACCTGGGAAGAGCGGCAGCTCCTGCTGTTCCTGTGGCTGTTTGGCCAGGACAGGGGCACGAATGGGAGCTGTCCCCAGAGGACAGCACCTGGCAGCTCCAGCTGGTGCTGTGGTCCCAAGCTGGAGCCAAAGCCTGCTGATGCTGCTGGAAGGATTCGTGGTGCTCGGGGGTCGTTGCAGCCCCACCTGTGCAGCACGTGTAGGAAGAGGGATGATATTTAATTCTAAGGTATATCACTGCCCTTTAATACACCAGCCGTTCACATTTTCATACCTAAAACACTTCTGAATGCTTTCACACTGGAGGGTAAAGTGTTTCTTCTCCTTTTCCCTTCTCTATCCCCACTTTTCCAGCACTTACAGGTGGTCACTTGGAGGAGGAGGAATAGAGAAGTGGCTTTTTCTATGGCAGACACTGACATTTGCTTCCATCCTCTCTGCCCAGTCTGTGAATAAATGGCATCTTTGTTTTCCTTTTCTCGAGAAGATCAGTGTTTCATCCTTGTGTTGTGCCTTGTAGATCTGAATAGGAGGCGCCAGGCAGCCTTCGACATCCCCATGAAATCTGCCCAGGCAGAAGTGATTCGGGGTGTCACCAGTGTGGAACAAACTGCACGGGACCAAGGCAGGCCCTGGAGTTCCTCCTTGGTACCTGGGAAGAACTTCTTTACGAGTCTTTTGTGTCACAACAGAAGGAATTAAGATGCCTTCATTATTTTTGTATTGGTAAAACTTCATCATAATTATTCCTACATGAATCACCTTCAAAAACGCGTGCTGCAGCAGCAGCTTGTGGTTTCTGTCTTGCTGATCAAACACTGTGTAAGGAGAAGGTGCCTTGGAAATTTATCACACAACAAAATCTTAGTAGGGTGGGAACGACTGTGCTGGTGGCTGCATGTACATTGATGGATTGTCTGCCCCCAAATGCTTAAATCTTGTTAAAATAATGATATGAATGGATCGCTCAGCATAACAATAGGTACAACACTGTACAGAATATTAACCAGGTTTACAGATAAACACATTTGGCATTAAAGAGTTTTTAACCTAAAAGGATGGGACCCATGAGGGGGGCATTTTAAGTTTTATCCTACTTTGTAATTGCAAAGAGCCTCATTGGCAACGAGATATATATTGAATTAGCTGGACAGTTAATTAATGAAGTTCAGGCTTTAAAATGAATGCCTGTAAGTGGATGCAATTCATCTGCAGTGTCCAGTAACAGCAGTGAAGTCAGTGAAATTACAGCAGGATTGAATTTGGGTCCTTCTGTCTTTGCTTATCAGCAATACAACTTGCCCAGACATTTTATGGGGAAATGTTTGCCTGAGGCTGTTTACACTGGCTATGCCTAAGATTTGGAAGGGGAGGGAGGAAAAAAAAAAAGAGCAGCTGTAGGAAGAAATCACAAAAATACTTTGTGTAACATTCTGCCTCCTTTTTCTCTCTCCTGTAATAACAGGGCAGCACTCTGAGGAAGCGGAAGATGTACGAAGAGTTCCTGAGCAAGGTCTCCATTTTGGGTCAGTTGCCCTTTGGAACTTGGCTGTTGGTTCCTCTGCTATTCGCGTTGGCAGGATGAATTTTGATCTTTGACGGCGTAGTGAAAGCAGTGGTGCTCAGACAGAAGGTCTCACATGGTGGTGTTTCTGAAGGAATGGAAGTGTAAAGGGCCCTTCTTGTTTTTCTCATCCTTTCCTGTGCACTGCCCATGTGTTTGGAGCACACATTAAAGGTGGAGCAGGCACGCACTGGTACTTCCAGTAGCTGCTGCTGAGCAAAGTTCATGTGGATAGAGCAGAAAGCAGTGCAGGGATACGAATTTGTCATAAAGTCCAGTTACATCCTCCCAGGGAACGGGTGAGAAGCTTTTTCCTGCAAGAATACAGTGTTTGTGTGCACTGAACAAACCAACCTTCCAAATCAAACCGGACTGATCTTTTTCCTTCTGTGCAGTTTACAGCCCCTGTCTCACATTCTTAAAACATCTGTTTAGCTTCTTGTCCTTGGATTTTGTTTCCCTTTGATTAATGTGATAGCCACGAAATTTGGACATGTTCTTGATGGCCTTCAGTAGGAAAAACAACAAACCCATAATGCCTGACCAATCAATCACCATTAGGAGAACAAAAGCCTCTAATAAGGAGGACAGTGTTAGACAGTACAATGAGTTGTTGATTCTGTAGGAGAAACATCATGTTTTTGCTGGGGCTGTTTGGAAAAAAACAGTTCAGGATTCATTTGCTATATAATTGAAGTATTTATATTTCTACTTAAAATTTTTCTGGTTTTTTTTTTTTTTTTTTTGTTTTGTTTATGATATTCACCTACCATTCAAGCTGAGGTGCCTGAAATGTGAGAGTGTCTCAGTGAGAGTATACTTGAACTTCTGACAGGTGCTATCCGTGAGATTTTCAATTATATTTGTATGCTTAAAGTAAGGCCAAGTATGTTGCTCACTTATTAATGAAGTTTTCATCATTTAAAAACCTTCTTTTATGCTTAATTTAAATCTTCCTAAATTAAGAGCACAAATTATGCCAAATTACAATGAGTATTTAAAGAAAAAAAGGATCTGTGCACCTGCAGTAATGAGGAGCAATTACAACAATGAGACATCTCAAAACAATTTCAGAGTAGAAAGGTTATTCAGAGATGTGCTTCCTTAAACATGCGGTTTGCAATGTAATTAGAGCCTAATTTGTAGTGTGGCTTTTGAATCTCAGTAAAAAAAAAGAGGAAGGACTTTAAAATTTGAACCTTTTTTAAGTACAGAAAAGCAGTGAACAAAATAACACATCATTGCAGGAACATGGAAATTTAGGTGAAATGTGTAAGGATCTCTTTGACATGTCTAAAAAGTAGATGACACCTGCAAAGCAGAAAGATATTTTAGAAATCTCAACACGGCACTGAAAAGTCAACTTCTCTTCATCCCTTAATGTGGTCAGAACTCAGTGATTTCTTGGTGGAAAAACCTCTACCTGATCCTTATATTTCTTTTTTGCAAGGCCTGTCTAGTGTCTGTAATTAGCCATATAATTGCAAGAGTCACTTTTTTTTCAAAAATCTAAGTATTATTTGAGATTATCAGCAGTTGCTTATAGTGTATCAAACGAGATATGAAAGAAGCGATTGTTTTAAATTTTTCTTCTGGAGTTTAGTTAAATATAAAGCCATGACTTGATAGGTACAATTTAGACATTGCAAAAAAATTGCATGTGGTCTAATTTTTCTTATACTTTAACTCTGCAACTAAAACTTGTAGAATATTCTATATAATGCTCTGTTTGCAAGAATTATTAACCAATGTATTTGTAGTGGTACAGTTCCCTTAGACAAAAAAGAGACACTTCGTGACTAGAGCTAGAATTAGCTTTGAAATTTTCATAAAGCCAACTGAAGAAGAAGTTTCAAGAGACTCTTTCTTTTCATTGTTAATTACTGAGTTCTTTAAAAACAAAAAAGAGAGAGAAAAAGTCTTCTCTAATCTGTATGAAAGAGTTTTATGCTTATTTTTAGTCAAACAGAGCAGTTTTTGAATGTTGCATTGACAATATGGGCTTGGTCTTTGACATTAGCTCTTCTGCAGCAAAGGTCACAAACACACCAGGAAAGTGCTTTAGGTGGGGAAAATGTTAGAAACAATTCATTTCCCACACAGCAACAGAAAGCGGCATAAAAACGTGAAGATGTGTCAGTCAACTCAAAACTTACCTTTGGTAACAAAACCAGACCGAAGTGCTCAAAGCACCAGACTCAGTGTGTCCTTCTGAGCTCAGCCAAAAGGCATTTTAACTTCTGAAAACCAACTCTTTCACCCTCACACAATACTTCCAAGCAATATTTTTAACAAAATGGGGAAACCAGAGTCTGATGGAATGGCACAGATCTAATCCTGGTGTCAGAAACCAGATCTTGACTTACATTAGTTCAATAATTCATAGTAAGTAGGAATCAGCAGAGCTCTGGGACATGAATTTCAGCCCAGCTTTTTGAGGCAGTGAAGGTTAAATCATCACATTATCTGTTGCTTTTAATAACTTTTAAACCTGTAATTTTTCAGTCAAATCTGATCAAAGTACAAAAGTTCAAGTACAATTCACTGTCTTGAATTCTCATGCAAGTGGGTGTTGGAGAGAGACACAGGTGGCACCCTCCTCTCTGGGAGCAGGACAGGTGGAATCCGTCCCTTAGCAAAGCCAGGGGAGGGCGGAGGGACACTGAGCAGCCCTGGGTGTGCCCTGTGCAGGGCATGTCTGTGCTCCAGGGGGTTTGGGGCAGGTGCAGGTGGGTGATGGGGACCCCTTACCACAGGCTGCATTTGCTCCGTTAATCCTTAACCAGACCGGTCATTTTTAATCACCGAAATTTTTTGGAAGTTTTATAACTCTTCTCCCTTAAGTGGGGGGCATGGAAAGGAAAACAGTTGGCAAGCCACGCTGCTGGCAAATGAAGCAGAGGTGCCATTTCAAACATCCGTAAAGCTGGATGCCTCTGGTCTCCTGCTGCTCGTGCCACCGGGGTCTGGCCATTGCCTCCGGCCTCCCCCATCCTTGAGATGGACGCTCTGCATCGCCCGCCCCGCAGCCCACCAGGAACGGGGAGCAGCTCTGATGAAAAGACTGTAGGACTTGTCCTGGCACCTGGTGTGGGATGTGGAAAGGGAATCTTGGTGCTCCCATATCTCCAGGCAGCTCCTCGGCTGCTCCAGGCCGTGGCAGGCCAGGGCAGCGCGGATCAGATCGCAGGCGCAGGGAACCGGAGCCAACTTTTCCTGTCCAACTTTTAAGATTGCTATCTGGGTGATTACTGAAGGCTAAGACACGATGAATAAATACATTCATGTTTCCCAACTGGAGGTTCGTGCAAAGTGCCTGGATGAAAGAAATGTTTCTTTTATAACAGAACCAGGCATGGCAGAGCTGTCAGTTTAGATAAGCATCTTCAGCCAAAGTTGGAGTGTTTTTATAATATAGCTTTATGATCTTCAATATTTTAGAGTCCCTGGACAAATGGGAGCGGCTGACAGTGGCTGATGCACTGGAACCTGTCCAGTTTGAAGATGGAGAAAAAATTGTTGTGCAGGGAGAGCCCGGTGATGACTTCTTCATTATTACAGAGGTAAGATTGGCATCCTGATAAGCTCTGTCATTTCCTGGTAAAGATCAAGGCTGTGTATTAAAGACATTTGGGTTCAGTTCAATCTCTTACTTCAGCATAAATCTAACTCCGCTTAAACCAGGAGACCTACTCAAAATTCAAATGAATTCAGAGACCAGTTCCATGGAATTGTCTTAAGTGGGACAATCTTCTTTCTGGTAAATTGAAAGTGCAGAGGAATTTTGAGGTGTGTCTGGTGTCTTTACTGTTTGAAGGTTTGTTTTCTACAGGAGATTTCTCTAGTTCCAGATTTCCAAGACTTCAGCAGGGCTGGTCAGCCACACAGTGCATTGATCCCAAAGGGACTTACAGGGGGTATCAAAAATGGACATCTGTAAACTGCAGCAGGAGACCCGATCAGAAAACGGCTAATTTGGTCTTTGTTTTGCCTTAAACTCAGTCCAAATGGCTGAGCCATCTTCTTGTGTACTCTGACACAGGCAGACAGATCTGTCAGGCAGCTGAAAATGCTGACATCTTTTTGGGAGATTATCTGACACTTCAGTTCCACTATCTCACTTCTGCAAACAGATGCTGACGGGGTTTTCCCCCCACCTCTGACATAAATATTTGGATCCTTGGTATCTCGTACAAGTACCAAGGCACTGTGATATATAACAAGTTACGAAGAGGTACTAGAGAGACTCAGGCCGAATAACAAGAGAGCATTAGGATACGATTGTCCATGGATTGTGAGTGTTCCTGTGCAAACACAGAGAGCAGAAGTAGCCAACGTATGGCTGTGGTGACAGTTCCAGTGCACACGCCAGGCCAGGTGGTACACGACCAGCAATGAGTTCCAGTGGTGGCACAGGAGCTGGGAGGGAATTGGAGCCCCTCACTGTGGGAGAGGGTGGGTCAGAGGGGTGTAAGGAGCTGGTCACTGCGTGGCCTTGGGATTCAGTTGTATGTGCACAGAATGCATCCCGGGCTTTGCTGTGCTTGCTCTTTATCTTGTGGATTTTTGGACAGGTGCCTCTACGCAAAGCAGCCAGAATTTGGTTCGTAATCAGTATCTGACACTTAAAATTCCATCCTTCTTTCCTCTTGAGTGCTGGGAATATGTATTTTATTTATGAACATAGATTTTCTTCAATGCTCACAAAATTGTCAGTGCAAGTAACCGCACCTGTCTATCACGCAGGGAAACAATTTAAGAACTTTAAATATGTGGCAAGCAGTGTCCCTTCAAAACAATAGTGCCAGAATAAAAGCAACTAGGTATTAGATAGGGAATCTTTTTTATTAAGAAGATATTTAGTATATAAGAAAAAATTAGGAAATAGAAGATTTTTCAGAAATATGGAATTTTTATTTCTCCTGGTGTTACTGAGTGTGCTGTTATTCCTTGCAGCAGCAGGAGACTAGGAAAATCTACTTTTCTTAGCCATCGAATCCCGTGTGGAAAATTGGCAGCTCGCTTAAGAGTTACCAAGGGCCTTTATTTTCCCCCTCTTGCTGAAACAGCTGTTAAGACTTGAATGGGTAGAAAAGCATTAACACTGCATTCTGTAGAAAGTATCTGCTCACCTCACCCTTCCACTGCAAACCTGACATAGTTTCTCACTTTGGAAATTGCCTATATTTTTTTACTTTAAAGAATGAACATCCAGTATCAACTATTTCTTGTGCTGCAGTAGCATTTCTGCCTGCTCTCGCATCGTTTAAGCTCCATATTTTAAACCTGATTTTTACAGGAGCTTACATCTTTGATGTTAAACTTTTCTGTAGGAAAATTGCTGCGAGTCACCAGGAACACATTATTCTACGACCTGGTTGAAAGGAGTTTTGGCTGGTTTGTTGTCACAATACATTGAAAAGCCATTAGCTTCTTTCATATGCTTTTTGATGTTTGTGGTCTTCTAATCCAAACCACTAGAAACGCAGCCAAGTTGTTTGGCTGCTGTATATGCAGCAAACCATTTCATAGATCACTAAAATGCAGCCTCCTTTGGAGCACAGCGTGTCCAGCACTGCAAAGCTAACTTGGCCACGTGATTTTCGGACAAGGTACTCATTTACCTTTTAATTTACTCATTTTACATTTCGGTGCTGCCCAGAAAGCCCCATTTGTGTCCTGGGCTGCGTCAAAAGCAGCGTGGCAGCAAGTCAAGGGAGGCGATGCTGCTCCTCTACTCTGCTCTCTGTGTCCAGCTCTGGGGTCCCCTCCCCAGGGGATGGTATGAGGGATGATCTGAGGGATGATCTGATCTGAGATGATCAGAGGGATGGACTCCCTCTCCTGGGAGGAAAGGCTGAGAGGATTGGGATTGTTCAGCCTGGAGAAGAGAAGGCTCCAGGGTAACCTAACTGTGGCCTTCCAATACCTGAAGGGAGCCTGCAAGAAAGATGGAGAGACTGTTTGCAAGAGCCTGGAGTGACAGGGCAAGGAGCATTGGCTTCAAAATGAAAGAGAGTAGGCTTAGATTAGATATCAGGAAGAAATTCTCCCCTGTGAGGGTGGAAAGGCCCTGGCACAGGTTGCCCAGAGAAGCTGTGGCTGCCCCACCCCTGGAAGTGTCCCAGGCCAGGTTGGACAGGGCTTGGAACAACCTGAACTACTGGAAGCTGTCCCTGCCCGTGGCAGAGGGTGGAACAAGATGATCTTTAAGGTCACTTCCAGCCCAAACCATTCTATGATTTATCATAAACCACGACCATTCATATCGTGCCTTGGATGAATCAGTTATCACTTTATAAAGCTTTGGTGCATCCCAGATACTGCTTCCAAGTGGAATCTTGTGACTCTTAGCATAAAAGCTTCTCTAAGACACTCGGGACTCACACATGGATTTAAAATTATTGAACTTCATAAATTAGTCATGCATTTGGGGTTAGCCTGCCCTGCTGCCTTGCTCTGTGCCATCCCTTTGGGACGTTGTGAGGACATTGGTCCTGCCCAAGGACACAGCCTGTGAGTGAATCGGCACCTTCAGGATCTGCAGACTGAAGAGAAACCACCGAAACTTTTGGAAGGGAGACTGATAGCCCCAGTGATGATCAGAACAGCAATTCCTGCTTTAAACCAGGGATATCATCCTAGTTAGCACGGACAAGAATATTTAGTCTCCCCCTTCTATCAAGCAAACACATTCACCTTTTCCCTGTATTCCTTACTACAACCTTTTTGCCGCGGATTTCTGCCCACCTTCCTACCTCCAGTTTTGCACGGTTTGTTTGGGGTGCAGGTTATTTGAGGTGCAGGCTGTGTGCATGGAAATGCTACAGTGCCTCTCGGAGAGTGAGGCTGCAGCAGGAGCTCAGCCAGATTATTGGAATAACAGAAAATGTGCGCAGGGAAGAATCACAGGAAACCAGAGCTTTTTAAGTTCACTGCTCACAAAGCTGTTCATGGTTCATTTTTTGCTAAATTCTAATGACAAAAATGTATACCCTGAGATTCCAGGACAGCTAAAGTTTTTCTGCCATCCTAAATCTTCACAGGCACCAGTAAGATGTTTACTTGCAGTAGTTTGGGTTCTTTTCTGTTCAAATATCAAGCAGCCTTCAACAAGATTTAGTTTTAATATTTAAAGGCTGTGGATTTTTTTTCCAGAGATAGAAGTATTGTAACGTTTATACCATATTCCTTAATGTGAAGATAGGATCAGAAGTGAATGTCTGCTTACAAAAGCAAAGTAACGACTTCTGTGAGATTGATTTACTGCACTTGAAACTGGTAATTAAAAAAAAAAAATAAAAAAAAGAAGCAGCCCTGCAGTTTCTGTATTTTCAGATATTTCCAGGTTTTACTTTCCCACTATGGTTTTCACACAACAAACTCGGGCTTTCCCAGACCAGACAGATGTGGAATGTATCTGCTGGATTCCAAGGTCATGGAATTATCCCATATGAGATTCCTGGCACGGAGGTGAAAAACTTTAAGCACCATGAAACAATTGTTGCCATAAAGAATTATATTTTGGCAAGCGTAAATCATAACAGATGTACGGTTTCTAACAAATAAATTTGCAGTTGTGTCGTGCACTGCCACACTGTGTACCCAGCAGTGGGGAGGATTTATTCATCTGACTTCAGATAACGCAAATATTTTTAGCCAGCATTTTAAAGTGGTGGATGCAAAGGCATGTGAGCTTTGTGGAGTTAAAAGTGCATTTAAATGAAATGCCAGTTGAACAGGGGCTGGTTTTATTCCCGACTCGTGCTTTGCCACGGACTTCAGCTCAAACAGTAGTTCAAACCAGTGTAGTAGTGCTCCGAAACTGGAAAGAAAAGAGATTTTTGCTGTTGTCTAGGTTACTGAGAAAGGTAGCGACAATAGTATTAAAAATAGCGGTGATGATCGTGCACCACTCTCTTAAGTTCAGCTTCCAGCTTGGCTGGGTGGCACAGCACCTCCAAGTCTGCAAGGCAGCTGCCAAAAATGCAGGGACCTGCAGCCTGCTGGGATTTCCAGCTGCCACCCCTCCCCTGTCAGATCGTCCGGCATCACTTGGTCACGAGCGAGCGCCGTGTCCGGCGCACCGACCCTGTCACGGGACTCACCCACTGTGCTCAGGGACTCCTTGAATCTCAGCTGCACGCTCAGAGCTTGCTGAGCCGCTGCCATATGGCCCTAATACTCATAAAGTTTGACATGGTTTAAGAGAAATTGTGTGCACAGACACAAACGGGCGCAGGTGGAGGAGGAGAGAACAGCAAAAGGTTTCTAACAGGGCCACGCTGCACCCGAGGAGCACAGCTTGTAGCTGCCCTTTAAATGTGCAGCCTGTCATCTGCTCCCAGGACAGGTTGGTTTAAGTGGTGCAGAAAGCATAGAAATAAATCTGCATGAGAAGTAAAACATTTCCAATTAATAGCTGGTCGAGCTGCCCAGCAATCGCATGCAGCAGCCTAAAAATAAAAGACCTAAAAATAGAAGATAATTCACAGGAGACAATTCAAGGAGAAATGGACCCATGGTATCAAGGAGTTTGGCGTTAGATTTTTGTTTTTAGCTTTAAAAACCAGCATATTTAATTGCAGATTAGTGGTAAGTTACAGGGGGTTGTTTGCACCCTCCTCTGCAACTCCTTTGTGAAAAACACGTCAAAAAATCTGGGGATTTATGTTCTTCCTTATTATCCTGTTGGTCAGAGAGGAGGCATGGTCAGGGCATCTGCTTTTCAGTCTCACCTGTTCAGTCTGTGGGCAGAACCTTGCCCTCCCCGTTTCCCCATAAGTGGGAACAATCCTAATGACACTTGATAAAGGTGAGCAGAAGCTTAATGGGAAAAGGCATAAATATCTGTCACTACTGAAACCAGGCAATGGGAATAGCAAAACTGACAAATAAGAGGAAAAAAACCCCATTCGTAGTGCAGAAGGCCTTTCAGAATTAATGCATAGAGCTGCCTCACTGACAGAAATGAGTGAAATTAATTGGTAATGACCATTTTTCCAGCACTATCCTCGGCTGATCACGTTGGAAACAGCCCAGCAATCCTCGGGGGGTGCTGTTCCTTCCACGCTGCTGTTGACATTTCAAGTCAGGGCCACAAACTGGCTCCGGTCTGGGCAGGATCCGCTGTGAGTTCTTGACGAGAGTGTACTTGAGATAGTGTCCTGTAGGTGAAATCAGTGTTTCCAGCCCCGCTGCCACTCTTGGCAGGCTCTGGAGCGTCTCTGCACAGATGCAGTTCAAAGCCTGTAGGTGGAACAGTGTTTGTAAACTCTTCCTGCCATGGTAACCTGCCCCTGCCTCGGAAGGGCACCCGGCCCTGCACAGAATTGGGCCTTTCTGTAGGAAAACTCGGCTTGAGTCTTAAATTACACAACAAGCATCTGAAGATTTATGATTTAAAAGCTCCTGAAGAAGGAAAAGAAAAAAAAGGAGAAAAATAATAGCCCAATTGTTTCCTGCCCTAAATCGTTGCTCTTTGACATTCTAACCTAAGAGAGACCCCTTTGGCACCTACCCCTGCGACAGGCAGGAGAACTACAAAGTAAACTCCTTCCGTAGGGATAATGAAGTCACTGCCTTAGGCACACTCTGCTATCACACCTGATAATCTCTTTAAAACACAGTGCGATTAATTATTAATTAGGAAGATGAATGTTGTCTAGAAAAGGAGTTTCAAAGGCTACAAATCTGAACTGCTTAGTGTTACCAGGATTGTGTTGATACCGAAAATGTTTGTCAAAGGCAGTCTGCAGCGACTCCTAATGTACCCAATAAACAAAATATCCTGAATAAACAGAGCCAGGAGGCACCAGGGCTCTGTACTCTGCTTATTTTTAACTGCACAGACATTGTTTCCCACAGAGCTCTTACAGGAAGGGGACGTTCGATTTTCTTGATATCACCCAGTTGTGCTGGGGCAGCAGCATTTCCAGTGGCCCTGCCACAGAGTTCCTCTGCGTTCAGGATCCATTTTTAATGGCCAGCTGACGTCAAAGATGGAAAGTTGGGTGTGTGACTGGGTCCCATCCTGACTGGGGATGGAGGTGAAGTATTTTGCTGAGTCAAAAGGACTAAAATGTCAGCTGAGTCCAGCTCTTGTTAAACTCAGTTTAACTTAGACTTCCATGGGCAGCAGATCAGGCTGCATATCCATGGGATAATGGTTCATAGGAAGCAAATGGCTGCTCCCTTTCCTCTTTCCACCAGCCACGGGGACCTGTCAGGGACTGCAGCTTTTGGCCTTTTCTTCCAGCTTTTTCTACGGCCCCACTAATAACCACTGCAGTGCAGTCACCTCTGGTGAATTCTGCAAAACCTGAGACCTCAGAAGTGATGTAAGATGGAGCATTTTCCTATCAGTTTTGTGAAACTTCAGATTAGCCACCATTTCTAGTCTATTTTAGAGCTTTGCAGATTTTGTTCCTCATTTGTGGCAGAAACCAGGACAACTGTATGTAAATTCCGTGAGTTGCTATGAACCCAGAGAGTGGAGGATAACATATAATAGTTTGGAAATGTACAGTTAAAAAAATACTGTCAAACCCAGTCATGACTCAATCTTGAGTCCACAACCAGAATGAAGTCTTCTTGCTTCATCCTTTTGCAAGACCATTAATGTCAGATAGCTTTTATATTAGGAAAATGAATATTTTTGAAAAAGAAGTCTGATGGAAAGGAAAACAGTATAAAAGCAAGGTGCACAGCAAATAGTTTGTGATAGAAAAGAGTTTTCACCGGCATTGGCCCCTCATAGTATGAAATAAATAATTTTATAATTAAATAATTTTAAGAGTTGTAATAACTGTGGTCTGTAATACTTGTAACCTTTTAACCAGCTCATTCCTCCTTACCTACATGGACATCTCATGAAGGTCACAGGATTTTTACCCTCACCACACCTTGTGATGACGTGTGTGAAGCAACCTCCCTGTTGCACGGTGTGATCTGAAGCACGGGGCACAAGAATTGGGATAGTTCTTCATTCCTGCTGAAAACAATCGATAGGAATTAGACACCTTGGAGGTCTGGACCTTCGTGATTTGGCTTACAGAAGGTCTAAGGCAGAGAAACAGTGGGAGCCTATGGCCAGCATCCCATCATTAATGGACCATCCTTATTCCTTTAGGTTAAATGTTACCACCCAAAAATGATGGGTGTTATTCTCTACTGCAGGTTACGTGGAACTCACTTGCACTTTGTATTGCTGGCAGAAGTGTGTTGATTTCTTCCCTTGTTTTCGTAGGAAGGTCTCTTTCATAAATCAAAGGCTGGCAAATAATAAAACCCCAAGATTATTTACTGGCTAAAGGAATATTTGCAGTGTCTTTGGCTACATAGTTCAAAGGGTTTGTCTTCTTTTGGAAAGTAGCCCTAGAACTGCTGATCCTTAGCTCTAACATGAAAGCTGTCCCAGGAATGATGCTATCAGCAGTCCCTGAGGGCTGAAATGGCAGCTGAGGAGTGATGTGCTGGTGGTCTTCCAGGACACTGGGAATGAGGACACTGCTTATGTCAGCACCATGAGGTACACACAGGACCTGCTGTGATACTCTGTGCCTTCGGGATATTGATAAACTTAGGTCTTGAAGCACAGCTCCCAGGAGGATGCAGTGTAGCCACACTGTTCCCAAAGGCTTACAAGTAGTTTTCCCAGCCTCTTTCACACATGCTATACCCAGCATAAAAAAAATGTATGAATGTTTCCCCGGTTCACTTTTGACATGACAACTTGTGTAGGAGTCTCCAGTCTCATTCAGCTGTAATTTAAAACATCTGATTTGTAAACCCGTAAAATTGAAGTTTATGCTGGAATGACAGACACACCCTGGCCCTGTACCACTATGGGATATGTGGAAATCGGGGAACTCATTTGGTGTGTGGAGAAGTAAACCCCAAAGTTAGTAATTGGCAGTTTCATTCTTAATATGTGCATGCTCCATTTGACTTTGCATAAAAATTAGAGTGCAAGATTTTCTCTGTGTTCAAAGCAGCCTGTGAGTTTTTGCTGAGCTAATACCAGCTTTAGGGTATGGTTGGTGCTCTTTAGTCCTGTCCAGTAGTGTCTTCCTACCAGTGCAGTCTGCAAAAGCATTGGAGGTTCACAGGTAATGAAAAGCCTCTCCGTAGGAGTAAGGAGAGCGGCACAGGCTGTTTACCCCTCAAGGTTTTCAGGATCCCCGTAAGCTCCTCTGACACTGGAGCCTGAGCTCACAAGCCCTGATTCAAGGCACTTAGTCAACGTGAACAAGAACTTTATGGCCCCAGGCACGTTAAATCTGAACTGAAATTAAAGGTATCTGCCGTGTCAGGAGCTGGGAGCTCTGTCTTGAGGAGAGCTTCTCTGTCTTCAAGCAAAAACACTGCAGTGTAAACAAGACCTGAAATGTGGTGGTGCTCAACCTAGAGGAAGAGAAATGGAGAATTTCCCAATCCTGGCTGGAGTTCATCCCTTTCTCTGGATCATGTTAAAGCTGTCCCTTAGTGGAACAGCTTTTGTCCCTCCTCTGCAAAGATAACATTGAGTTGACTGCAGATTTGCTGCCCTTAGGGCTCCTTCATTAGCTGTGCAGTGTGGATTTTCTGGAGCATGCAAGACCATGTGTGCTCCAGAATGAGGCAACTTTGAGTTTGTGAGGTTTTTTTCTTCTGACTTTCAGAATTTGGTCCTTTGAACACATAAGATCTACCAACCGAAAAGACTCAAAGACAGCTTTCCATGGGGGATTTTCCTGATCTCTGTGATAAACTCTCTTCTCTCCTTCCTCCAGTTTACTCCAAGTTTTATTTCTTGCTCAGAAACTGCTGCCCTTGCTGGCCACAGCTGCTCTCCCAGCCCTGGTCACAGCATTAGTTATGAGACTTTAATGACAATGTCTGTCTCAGCCTTTTGCTTGGTCTGGTTACTTCAGCATCCACAGAATGTTTTCACAAAGAAGCAGATGGTGGTAGGAGTAATTGGGCCGTAAAACAGCATTAACAGCTAAAAACGATTTTCACCAGAAAGGATTTTGCGGGCAGGGTGAGGGAGGTTCAGCACTGTTTTCGTGTTTTCTCTCCCATACATTCACCCCTGCCCTGGCTGTAGGTGGTAGCTCTCCGCTTCCAGGAGATGAGCCCTGTCAGGTCAGTCACAAATATGAACAGTTGATGAATAACCCATTATAAAGTCACTTTTATGTTGACTCAGTGGATGTTTCCTGGCTTCAGAGAGAGTCAAGATAATGGCTAGCTTTGTAGAAAGAAAGAATCTCTAAAATGCAACATTTTTTTTCCTTTGTGACTTTTATTGCTTTGTACGCTGACATGTCTGAGGGAGCAAAACAGGGCCTTGTTGCCAATAATCCACAGCGCTTGGCACAGACAGCCTTTAAAATCTGGCACCAGGATGAATATTAATTCAGTTGTTTTCCCACAGAAGCTACTGATTAGTCAAGGCCAAGTATCCCTGAGATGATTCATTAAAACCAACATCTGAGCCCACCTCTACTGAGTAGCTCTGCTTCTTGTCACCCCTGCAACAGGTGACTGAATGTGTCATGGAAGGGACGACCAAAATCCCAGAACAGAGTAAAGATAAAAATGAGGAGGAACCCCAAAGGCTGTGGTGCAACTGCTTCCCAGCTTTCTGGGCATGGAGCCAGGACAACTAGCCAAGGAGGATCCCACCCCAGGCAAGGGATTCCTCCCATGGCTCAGAGCTGGTATCGTTAGTCCTCTGTCACCATCCCCTTGCTCCGAGGATTCCCAGTCCCAGTTGGCAACTGGTGGTTTGAAGAAGTGTGGGACTACCATGGCACTGGGGCTGTGGTGGCCCTCTGTCTGGTGATGGGGGATGATGATGATGGTGATGATGATGAAGTCATGAGTCCCCCAACACGTGGATATGCCTCTGCTGGACACTTGCGTGGTCTAGCCAGATGTTGGTTCTGCTGCCGTGGCTCAAGGGCAACGAGTTGAAGTCAATATATTATAAAACTTAAAGCTTTGCTCCTGTAAAGTCTTTCAACAGGAAAGGCTTAACAAAACAAGAAATTTCAGTTTTTCCTTCTTTGTGCAAAACCCACTTGATTTCACCTGAGTATTGCAGGGGTCTCCGTGCACAAAGCAAATTGCAGTTGGTGCAATGTCTTTTGGCTTTTCACTGTGTTTATTGGTCTCTCTCTGTCTGAATCTTGACTTCTTCCACTTAATAACAACATTTCTTTTACTTCAAGAGGAATACATAGGTACAGCACAGGTTTAGTGCAGGCTTTATCAAAGAAACACTGAAAGGAAAGATTGTCTGAGGTACTGCAATAGGAGGATGAACAAAATGACTGAAAAGGTCTTCCCGTGTCAGACATCTATGATTTTAAATACTCAACGATCAAGACAAAGGCATTTCCTGGTGATTAATGATGGGCTGGGTGTAGTCATGTCTGGGCCTTAACCCTGGCCTCCTGTATATCCCTAGGAAATGCCCTGTGGCTTAGTTCTTTCTGCTGTTTTAGGCTACACTTGGCTTATGATTGATTGTCGTTTTTAAAAGTACCTTAATGTTTGTGGCTATTTTGGTGACTGCTCTAGACAGCTTTGTTCCTCTCTCCCGGGTCTGGGTGTTATTTCTAAACTAATAGTCCTAAACTAATATAAACATGTCTGAATAGCGAAGGGCTGGGAGTTTAGGCATATGTAGGGCAGTCTGATGCAGGTGTGATATAAAACACACAGCAAACTGCAGGTTGTTTGATATCAGTCCTGGCTGTAGAGATGATGTCCAGGACCTCTGCCAGCTGGGCAGTGACAGGTGCTTTCCATCTCTGCTAAAATTTGATGTGCTGTTGAGAATGATGTAAGATTAATGTTATATTGACAATGTAGGGATGATCACTGAGAGTGTAAAGGTGCTTTTGGCAGCACAGCTCTCTTAAGGAGACTGGGTGGGTGTCAGGGTGCACATTTCGTTACTCTAACACTGCCTTTAGAGCTTCTCTGACCTTGCATTATTAATCCTAACCCCATTCCCCAGGTGCTGGCTTCCTGAAAATCCCCTAAAATCAGTGCAACTCCAAATGTACAGAGTCACAACCAAATTAAAAAAAGCTGGATGTGTAAAATGTTGATAATTTGTTCTCAAAAGCTCTCAGCAGCTCATTACCTCGGGCACTGCCCTGTGCTGTGTTTGTAGTGAATCCCAATGGATGCAGAAAAGAACTGACTTGCTCGAGATAAGCGAAGCAGGCAGCCACCACTTTTCCAGTCAGTGCCAACCTGGGGCTGCTCTGGCAGCCTGTTCCCACCATCACAACTGGCTCCTCAGGAGGGATAGCCATGAGAGGAGAGTTTTCCAAACTGGACCAAAGCTGTTTGAGGTTTCACATCAGACAACTGAACTGATTTGTATGACCCTTTTTAAAAGTGGAGGGTGAAGCACTGGCTGAAAGATCTCCCAGATTCACCAGGAAATCAATGTTTCATGGAATCATAGAATGGTTTGGCTTGGAAGGGACCTTAAATATCAACTAGTTCCAACTCCCAGGAATTTCCAGGAATTTTGTAGCATTTTGAGCTTTTGGCTCTCCTTAAATTAAGTTAATGATTTGGAGATGCTCTAGGAAGCAGCTATGATTAAATTAGGTGCAACTTAATATGGTTGTAGCTGTTATAGTGGAAGAACATGGCCCAGACAGTGCTTGTAGACAGGTGAATGGTGGATTTTATTAGATATACTTGCGGAAATAGGCACCCTGAAGACAGACGTGCCCGAGAGCTCTCCTCCCTTTTTCTAGCTCTGCTTGTTGATCTAATAAAATGTATTACTTCCACAAACCTCGTCTTGCCTGCAATTAAATGAAATCCTCCCAGAATCATACTGTGTGACAGATCTTTTAATTCATTTCAGATCTGCTGCAGCTCCATCCAGTCCCTCTGCTTCGCCGTGGGAGCAGCAGTGTTTTGTGCCACTGCACAGCCCCTTCCTTCGCCTTTTGTAGTAACTGTGCAAAGATTTAAAAGCAACACATTAATGAGGGTTTGCGTGGCTGTGGAGTGAGGGGAAACTTATCTTTTGAACGTGTGAATTATGGAGTGTGCGGATTAACAAAGTGAGAAAGAGCAAAGGTATGTTCAGAGCTGCCATTGATGGAGTTAATGGCAATCGCAGATGGATCAGCCTGACCTTTCCATCTCTAATTCCATACACTGCACTGCCCTTTGTGCTGGGTGGTGAGGAGGAAAATAAAATAGGCTACAAAAACTTTCTAAGCTCAAAACTAGGATAAAAATGTCACATTTCGAGGCCATGGGGAAAAAACGTCTGTGCTTTTTTAGAAAAAGCAGTAAGTAAAAAAAGTATGAAATAAACCTGCAAATATAAAGCAGTAACTTCCTGATTGTGAAAATTGAAATTATTTTCTCATAATTTTAATAACTTCTCCTTTTTAATAATTATCCTTTATCCCAAATGGAGCCTCGCTATATTTTTTACTGATGGTTATATCTTTAAAATGAGTGGTTAGACCAGCAAGACCAAACAATCAGCGTGACTGTCTTTGAAACCAAAAAGTTTCTAAAACAGTGCAGGGTTTCCCATCCCACCCCCTGCCCCCGGTGAAGCCCATCCTGCACTGCCTGTCTCACCAAGGGGTAACACAGGCTGCCACATTTTGCCTTGCTCTGCCTGGGAGTGATCCCTTCTGATCCACTGAGCTGGAATAGAGGACAAAAATACAGGATTTCAGT
Source organism: Rhagologus leucostigma (assembly GCA_013397725.1). Lineage (NCBI taxonomy): Eukaryota > Metazoa > Chordata > Aves > Passeriformes > Rhagologus > Rhagologus leucostigma. The sequence goes on along the minus strand of VZTD01001450.1, from coordinate 30,634 downwards.
TTTTAGCACCGTGAATCATACTTGCCTTTTCTAGCCAGGCTCCTTAGGCCAACTGCGGGCTATAGGATTCATACTTAAATATAAAAACAGGGCTCCTGAAGCAATTAGGGCCTGCAAGACCCTGCAGGATAAGGCCTGGAAATCCCAGTGTTGATCCAGATGGGCCATTGTCTTCACACTGCAGAATGTCTCCCTCATCTATCTGTAGGGTCTGAGAGTTTAAAAGTGAAACATCTATCAAAATCTCATTACTTTGGAGAGGATGGGAGCTCATGGATTATAAACCTTAATTTCTTTTTTATATCTTAAATCATCATGCTATATCTAAGGCATAAATTTTTGCAAAACAAACTGCTGAAGCATTTTGAAGGAGTTGGATAAACACTCCCAGCACTGCTCCGGAGCAGTGCCAGAGGGAGCAGGCAGGTGCGTGGGGTGAGGATGGCAGAAAGGTGCTGATGGCACAGTGCTTTGGGAACTCCTACTCTTGTTGTTTTTGCAATAGGATGCTCGTATTTACTTGGAGGAGAGGAGAGAAGGTTAATGCTATCAGTTTCTGGGAATACAGGCACTCCCCAGTGACTGAAAGAGAATATTCCTGGATCCCCCAAAGACCATAATTTCACTCCCAAGTGTCTGCTAGCAGAAAGACATGCCTGTCTGCCTTCAGTTTAATATCATCACAAAGGGCTGATTTATTAAATGGTGTCAACCTTCTCAACAGTCTTCGAGCTCGTGCTCTGTAGGGTTTGCTTGGTGGTGTAGGAGGCTGAAATGGGTATCAGTGTACAAGGCAGTATTTTAAGTTGAGCAGCACTAAGCAGCCTGATCCTGCAAATCTAGGATCATGCAGCTCGTTTCAGAGATTCATCTTGCCAAGTTTTGTGTGTCATTTAAGGCGAAGTCTTTCCCATAGAGACAAAATGCATTTGGGAGTGAGAGCGGTGAGCCCCTGAGTCCTTGCTAGATAATGCCCTTACCTCCTGGGACACAGCCCAGAGGATTTCTTCAGTCCTATCATTCGTGGGAGGTGGGGTTTCCTAAAGCAAAAGAAGGACAGAAAGCTCAAAAAGTCTATCAGAAGGATGTGACAAGTAAAATAAAATTAAAAACAGCCACAAAACTTGGGATGAGGGCAAGGGTAGGGGTCAAAACTGAATTCATGACAATTTTATCAGATATATGGCTCATGAAGTGCTGCTTCTGTAGTATTTTATTCTGTATTATTTTATTCTGTAATGTTTTATTTTATTCTTTACTATTTTATTTCTGTATTATTTTTGCCCCGTTTACACTGCTTGTCTACAACTTGACTCCTCTACTGGTCAGAATAGTGCTGATTCCAGAGATAGGACACTCAAAGTGAAGGTGATACAGACAGGCAATTATAAAAACATCTTCTTTGTTTCGCGGGGTGGACAGCCTTCCCGTGAAGGTCACTCTGACAATGTTCCAGGATGTATTGTGGAGCTGGTGGCTGGTGCAGCGAGGGGCCAAGCAGTGTAATCAGAGCTGACATCTGGGTGCTCGCTGTCAGGGCTTCAGGAAACTTGTTTTGCTCTGTGATAGACCTGCTCTCACTGGGCAACGGGAAAAGCCTATGTGACTGTTAAAACAAGAGTGGAAAAAATATGGATCTGGAATATGCATTGCTTTATCCTGCCAAGCCAAGTGTTTATTGTGGAGGCCAGACACATCTGTCCTCCTCCAGCAGATATGGTGTTTCTTGGATTAAAAAGGCCGACCGTAGTGGAGCAGTGGAAGAAATTGCTTCAGAAGGCTGACTTATTGGAGTCTTATATCACACGGACCCTGTCAGAAAAATATTAGCCACAATAAAAGCCGACACTCGGGGAGATGAAAGCAATATTGCTTGATATTGTGATTACCTTTATAGCAACATGCTGAAGGTGAGCAGTGGGGAATTGAGCCCTTTCTTCATTTGACCTGGGTGGTCACTATGATTACTTCTGGGACTTTTTTTTGCTTTATGTAATAAAACATCTGTAATAGAAGATTTTTTTTAAAAATTAGTTTTGGGAAAGGAACTGGAGAGACGTGGATTGCAGACAGCTATTTGGGTCAAGGGGTTAGGTTTTTGCCAGGCTCCAGAGGGAGATGGAGAGGAGGACAGGGGCTGGAAGTGACTCTGCAGTTGAATCCATCTACACTGCACAGGTAATGAGAACAGCATCAATTCAGTGAGCTGCACCTGATCCAAAGTTTGGCAAGAGAGAGCTCAATGCAGGCATTATTCCCTGTGTGGGGTATTTCTGAGAGTGCTGCTTGTGAATGTGGGTCTGTTCTGAAAGCTGCAGCAAGTGTGAATAACAACGCTCATCACACTATCTCTGCATTTTCATGCCCTTGCAGATTGACTGGAAGATCTTGGAAAACTGCAGCTTTGGTGGAACAAATTAGTTATATCAAGGATAAGGATTTTTTTTTCTGGAAGCTTGACAGAAGAAATAAGATTTACCTCCTGGAGGTGTACAAGTTTCTTTTGGTGGAAGGAGGCTGCAGGATATTTGCAGCCACTGAATGTTCACTGAATACTCTGCACTGGAGGGAGATTTATTTTTTTCAGTTAAAATCAAAATATGTTAACATTTGGCCTTTTCCCTTTGCTTTTGGTTTGGACTCAGAAGATATTCTCATATGTTACTGTAATTTTTTTCCAGAAAAGCAGATACCTTCTCTGTTCCTCTACAAAAGCTTTATGCCACAATAATTTAAGATTTCCTTCAGGTCAGAATATTTCTGCATGTAAAACCTCTTTGAAGGTTTAAATAGATTGTAACTGAGTTTTGACATGTATTAGCACGTGTCAGGTACAGCAGTTATTAAGGGTAGTGGAGAGAAGGCACATTCCATCTCTCTAGAGACTGACTCGCAGGTGTCCAGATCACTACAGGCCACGAGCGGGCAAAGCCACTAAAAAAAAATATCACCCTTTGTTAAAACAAGCATTAAAAACTCCTTTTACCAAGGAATAAGCTCTAGCTGCATCTTAAAAAATCATGTTCCAGTATTGTGACTGGGAAAGCTGCCTTTTTATTCCTTTCAATGTAAATCTTTTCTGTGTCTCTTGTAAGGTTCTGCATCCACACAGAACATATTTTAAAATTATATTAAAGCATATGTTTACATTAAAGCATGATGTGCATTAGTTAAATACGAGTTCCTGTGTTCTGTCCTGTTCCTCTCCTCTTTATGAGCTGAACATGTCTGCATCCAAACAATTCATAGCAAAGAAATTGTTTCATGGCCTTTTTTTTTTTAATCCTTTAATTCCTTTCATTCATATACCAGGAAGGCGTGTGATATGCAAACGGAAATACTGAGGACTGGGTACTTTTTAAACCAAGACAGGTTTGAGCAAAGCCAGCTGACTCCCTGCCCTTCTCTTCCCAGGGCACAGCCTCCGTCCTGCAGCGCAGGTCCGACAACGAGGAGTACGTCGAAGTTGGAAGACTTGGTCCATCAGATTATTTTGGTAAGAAAACTCAGCTAAGCATGGTTCAGAAAGACAGGCACGTCTGGGTCAAGTACTTATTGTCTTAATTAGTGTTCCACTCTTACATGCGAGGGGTTATGCGTAGGTCAGCCGCTGCTCTCAGCGATGCTCGGAGATTTCAGGGAAGCTGAATCCATTCCTTGGTTTGCACCAGTGTAGCTGACAGGAGACAGATCCAGAATCAGCAAAACAGTCTGAAAGCATTTGTTTTCAAAGGCATTTTACACGCATGCATTATGCATGTGTAATGCATTTGTACTGTCAACAGAATTATGTAAAGTGTCTATCAAGAGATATATAAAGGGAGATGTTCTACAAGCAGAGCGACTGGATGGTGGAATATGAACCCTCTGAAAGAGAGCAGGGCGTGTGACGGAGTGTTGTCCCTGTTTCCAGGTGAGATAGCCTTGCTGCTCAACCGGCCCCGGGCAGCCACGGTGGTGGCACGTGGACCCCTCAAGTGTGTGAAGCTGGACCGGCCCCGCTTCGAACGAGTGCTCGGCCCCTGCTCCGAAATCCTCAAGAGAAACATTCAGAGATACAACAGCTTCATTTCGCTCACCGTCTAAATGATTCCTCTGGAAAGCTGCCTTCGTGTGACCTTGTGCACTTAAAATTTGCTCTGTGCAGCTCCATAGCTTTATGAAGAGAAAAAAAAATAAGGAGTGTGCATTTTATGTGTATTTTTTTCTGTTTACGTCACGTAGTGGATGTCAGCTCAAATCTCATGTATGATGGAAGTGGAAGGATAACTGTTTGGATAAGACTAGCTTTGGGGAAGATTGGGCTCTTTTGGGCTCTTGGCTTGCAGACAAGGTTTTTACCTGTTGTTGGTTCATATAGCTTAAAACTGTGGGTTCAACTATCTAAAATACGTATGAATTTCTCTTTTATTTATAATCTTTAAAGCTGGTCTTATTCACCTTCTGTCAAGGTTCTTTGATCAAGTGATGTGAAAGGTGTCCCTGCCCATGGGAGGGGGTTGGAACTCGATGGCCTTTCAGGTCCCTTCCAACCCAAACCAGTCTGTGACTCTGGGATCTCTCTCTGCCTGTCACTTCTAAAAGACTTTTCACCGGTTATGGACTGGGGGGTTCCGAAATCCCATGGGACGAGTGGCAGTCTCATCCATGAGATGCAGTTTAAGGGGGAAGGTTGGAGGAAGGTTTTGATCATTCCAGCAAGCCAGGGAAAAGTAAAGCTTTTGAGTGATTTTGTTTGTGGCTTAGATATAGGGGCCATATTCCTCCGTGTCACAAACCCTTTTGGGTCTGCTTTGTAGCATATGCTCAGGCAAACAGCCTGCTCCAGTCTTCTGGGTGAAGAGGTCAAGGGACAATGTTTTGTAAGAATTCAAATGGAGCCTTTAGGACCTAAGTTATTTGTCCTCAGCTTTTTTTAAATGAGGGTTTACATTAGAGTCCTTAGAAGTCCAATGGGAGCTTCTCTGCTGAATTAAGTTGGCTTCAAAACTCAGCAGAGCGTCTTCAGCCAATTCTCTGAACATTATATGAAATGCTGAAGAGATGGTGCCAGGTGCACTTCAGGGACAAATACAGCAGCTCGTTTCTAATAAGGTCCACTTAATTAAATTCAAATGCCTTTCTTCTACTATATGACTAAATTTTAGAATTTTTTAAATTTTTCTGAAAGCCAAATAAGTGCTTCAAAATGCTGCTTTTCCTCCAAAATATAGGTATTGTATAACAAAGAGCACCAGGATCCTGGAGCCCAGGTCCCTCCAGGGGCTTCACAGCCTTGCTGGCAGTCATTGCTGCCCTGCCTACACATGGGGCTCCTCCTGAATGGAGCTTTTTGCAGATCCCTCAAGGCTGGGGAACTGCCCAGCCCTCAAGGATGGGATCATTTGGATTATGCTTTGCAAAGCCTTACCCTTGCAGGTAAACTTGTTGTTGCCAGCAGCAGCAAAGCTCTGCATCTCAGCCATCCTAAGCAGCACTGCCTGCTCTTCAGTTGGGCCAAAACTCCATTTCTTCTTTACAATAACATTCTTCTGAGTAAATACAAACTTTCTGTACCTTTTGACATGCCAAAGGTTATGCAGTGAAATAGGGCAGCAATCTCCCTTTTGAAACTAGAGGTGTAGGTGAACTCGGCTAAAGTGAGTCCTACTGACACACAATTGCTTTCTTCGGAACTAACAAATGCTAACTGGGCACTTTCCTGTTGACTCTCACCAAGGGCCCAATATTGCAGTAGCTGCCCGCAGTGGTTCTCACAGAGCTAAAAAGCTTCTCAGCTTCACGCTCTTCTCATCACTTAAAGGTGCTTAATTTATTTCAGCATAATTTCAGTGGTCCCGTTAGTGTATATTCGTTGCTGCTGTTTATTATGATTATGTTATGCTTCTTGCACGTGTTACTAAATATGACCATTCACAGTTTCCAACCTTGCAATTTTTATCACGTACATTTATATAGGCAGAGCCCATTCTATATAGATAGGTCAATGTATGCGCATTTGGTTATTTGCTGCACTGTTTTTGTATTCTCTTGTGCAATTTTTAAAAGAAATATTTTTTAAAGGTTACCAGTCACTCAAGTATGTTCTTTTACCTGTTGCATTTCTGTTGTGTTGGTAAAAAAATTGTGAGTGTTTCGCATAATATGCAGGACACATCTCTTGTCAAACACCAAGTATTAGCCTCACTGTTTAGAAGTTACTCGAGCACACAGACACACTGCAGATTCTTTGCTTTAAACCTTTACAGCTCATGGAAAATACGTTTGAATTACGGTTCTGTTATAAGCAATCTCAAGAGAAATGTAACTGTCTAACACCAGGATTCCTGTGCTTTAAGTGGAACAAAATGATATTCAGTGACATTTTGAAGATAATTGTAATATTTGCAGTGGATGATGGGACAGAATCATGGTATGAATAAAATTCTTCTACGTTATAAGTGGCCATTGTGGGTTTATTGCTAATGGAATTCTGTGTGAGTAGATGTCATGTCCCAGTTGAAATCTGCATATCATCAAAACTTTGAGCTCTACTGAAAATAATCAGATGCAAAGGGACAAAAAATAGACCAAGATTCCCAGTGCTATATATAGTAATGGAAACCAAACTGGTTTTGTGGAGGAGTAACATGAAGGAAAAGAATTCATCTGTTTAAATGTAACCATATATGTCTGTATAAAGAAATAGAGGTCCAAGGTGTCTCTGGGACCTTCCTGTTGCTGTCCAGCAGTGCCAGCTGTGACAGCCTCAGGACTGATGCTGAGCCTGTCGTACGTCCAGGGGTACACCTGGGGAAAAACAGGCTCTTTCCTTCTCCAATACCAGTGCTGCTCCTTTTCCCCCAGTATCATAGGCAAAACCCCCGGTCCCAGCCACACCAGGGATCTGCCCCAGTCGTTCCTCTCAACTTTTGGCCACACATGGATTTTTAGAAGCGCGGCTGCCCTGGGACTGAAGCACAGCCCCATTTTTGGCACCAGGGATGTACTGTGCTGCTGCCGTGGCTTGTGTTCGTGCCGTGGGCTGGCCAGGAACTACGCTGAGGATAAACTTCTCAGAGAAGGCAGAGCCTCCAAAGGAACCACCTGTACCTCATGCATCAGGGTGCAGGCATGGGTTGAAGAACTGGAGAGCATGGCTTCTGGGTGAGGAGGTGTTCCGTGTGCTCTTACTGCCACCCTACCCACCAGAGCTCTAGGCGGCCACATCAGTAGGTGTGTTATGGTCCAAACTTGGCTCCAGAGCTGGAGCTGTCACCCCAGAGTAGAGGGCAGGGCCAGTGGCTCGCTCCTTGCTGCTTCTCTGTGGTGGCCCCTGCACAGAAATCTTGGGCGGCTCCCGACATCCCAGGGCTGTCCAGCTTTCCGTTTTTGGAGCGTGTTATTTTTCCCCCTTTGCTATGATTCAGGAGGGAAGGACTGGTCTTTCCAGAGAATTACTCACATTATGTAGTAATCAAAACTGACCACTCTGTCTGAGGTCCTTCCAGAAGGACATTACCAGCCCACACTCCCCAGAAAAGAGCATCTCACCACTCCTCATTGTCATTCTTTTTCGGTTGGTTTTAATCGTGTCACAGCCACTTCAGAACTCCTGAGACAAAAGAAAAGACTTTTTTTTTAATAGACACTAACTACACTTCAGGTTTTTACAAGGCCTTGTGGCTGACCAGGCTTTGGTGTGTGTATCACATTACTTCAGCTCGCTCAGGCATTCCCACTGCTTCGTGGCACTAAAGTGTGCTAAAATGGTGCTAAAGTCATTGAGTCACATGAACGCTGTGAATCCTTCCTTGATCATCAAGCAAGCACGGCCTGACACCATGTTACCTGTTCAGGTGTTGGTGGGAAACAAGAGCTGTTGGAGAACCACGTAACCCCAGCTGGGTTATTGGCTGCTGGATTGTTTTTCTTGCAGTCGGTGGTCTTCGGAAGTGGAGTCACCACACAAAAGGTGACATTTCTCCTGTTGTGAAAGTTGCACAAAGTGTGTGCATCCCATTCAGTTTCAAGTCTTAAACGGTGTGTAAATCCTTTCACTGACCTATTTATGGGAGAAGCGTTTGTTCTGTAAGCCCATTTCTGTAGAGCAGAGAGAATATTATCCTGTGCAGCAACAACACCATGATGACCTCCTTAAAGAGTAGGTGACTGAGCACCAACCAGCTTAAAGTCTCACAGCTGATATTCCAAACACCAGTTCACTATGTAGAGACCAAATTATCCCCTCTTACATTGCCAGGCATGCTTTTTTAACTTGTTTGCAATGATTTGGCAACTCTGACTGGAGCTTCAAGTGCACACGACTGCTCAGAAACTCGTAGGAGCATTTCCAGCCAGAGTCACTTCTGTAGGTCCCTCTTCCCTCTGGAGAAGGAGAGCATATTTGGATACGAGCACATGTGTAGCCTTGAAAATCTGATGTTACGGGAATACGTTGGCTTGGATGCTCCTCCTCCTCCAGGGATTTCTCTGTGGCTCTTTGCTGCTCCGCAGAGTTGTATCTGGGATGCAGCACTCTCACAACAAGCTGGCCTTTTCTCTCAAAACACTGCCTGGCTGAAGGACCTGGCATCTGCAGCCATCTGGTATTTTTCTGAAGGCTGAGGATGTTTTTTGTGCTTGATCAGGCTCCAATACCAGAGTGATTCTTCTGATGTCTAAAAATCTGGATTGAGTTTTTAGAAAAGAGGCTGCACGTTGCCTGGGCAAGGAAAGCAAAGCATGAGCGTCTCCTTGGGCTGCTCTGACTCCTGTCTCAGACATACAAGGGTAACTTTTCCCTTCTGAGTGTGTCAGCCCCTCCCCAGCTGTGCTTTAATCCTTGTTTTCAAGTCACTCTCTGCACAAGTATCACAGACAGCCTCCACAGTCCAGACCAGCTGCAGCACACGTCCCATGCTCTTGTGCTTCAGCAATTTGAAGTGTGCAGAGTTCTCTTTAAAAAGTCGTGAGATCTTATGGAGGAAAAAAATAATCATTTCACCCAAGAAGACTGCTCCTATTCCAGTATAAACTGCCTCCAAACGTGGAACAGTGGCGTGCCATGTTGCTGCACGGGCCAGCAGCGCTGAATGAATTGGCAGATGCTGTGCTGCTGTGTGATCTTTGGGAGCTGGGCTGTGAGAACGCTGCTCCTCTGCTCACAGCTTCGGTTCAAAGCCGAAAGAGTTGTTCTGCCAAAGAAGTGCCCCCCACCCAAGCCCCGATGGGATAAATGGAGCCTCGTGCTGCCAAGACTCACTGGGTGCATTCACCTTACCCTCGGTGGGTGCTGACAGCCTCCACTCTTCCCACAGCTGCCAGTTGGAAACAGGATGTATAGACTGATGATGAGGTAGGGAATTTCTCACCACTGCCTGCTGTTACTGGCGCTCTGGATGTTCATGCTGCTGGCTCCAGGGAAATCAAGCCTTTCTGGGAAGTGGCTACTCCCTATCCTCTTTATACAGAAAATGTATTGTTATTATTTGAAAGCACTTTTGTATTGCCCTTAGACTACAAGCATGGCGATTGTTCCATCAGAAGACATCATGGTGCATAGCAGTGAAATACGACGTACAGTACCATGCAGTATGTATTTTCCAGATAAACTGGGAAAACAGTGAAATGGATCTGCAAAGTGGGGGTACAATAGCTGCTTTGCATTCCTCCACATGTGTGGAATTCATGCGCACTACAGAGTGACTCTGTTTCGTTCCCATGTGCTTACGATGATCGGATGATCCGTTGTATTTTCTATCCGGTTTCATTTTCTCTGTGTGTTTGTGGGCCAAGCACAAAGTCGCAGCAACTTCAGATTGAACGTGGCAATGAATTAGTGCTGGCTAAACCCTCCCACCATTTATTTCCACTGTGGCAGTGAGAGGGAACAGACTTAGCAGCTGAAAAACACAAGAGATTGTTTCTCCTCATCAACCAGGGGCAGCTCAAGCCGCTTGCCAGATAGAAGGAGTTGGCTGCGCTTGCAGACTCTGGGTTGTTTGATTGAGACTTCCCAGCCCAGAGGTGCATCTCCTCCTCACCCCACCCTGGCCGGGGAGCTGAGGTGCTGTGGGAGTGCGGAGCAGGGAGATGTGTTACTGTTCACAGTTTAACTCGCATGAGGGTGACTCTGGAAATGGCTGCCGGAAGGGAATCTGCATCTCTCAGCGCCAGCTCCTGCAGGGATGGAAAAGCCCTGTCTTGGCCATGCCTGGAGGAAGGAGTTGTGGCCCTGTGCATGGTTCATACGGCTCTTGGCGAGGCTGAAGGTGTCTGAGAAAGCAACAGAGCTGCTCCCCAGCCTGGAAAGCCTGTAAGTCACTGCTAACGGCCACCACAGGCACCACGATCTCTGCTCCATGGGCCAAATTCCCATAAGGTGGCAGGATGGTTCATATCCTTGACACATATCCAGTAAAGCATCACACCCTCTCCCATTGCCTTGCACGTCTGGCTCTTAGCCCAGGATCTAGCTTTTAAAGAATAACATGACTAGCAAGGAGGGCTTTTTAAACCTTGGGTTTGCAGGGAGCAGGAGAAGGTACCAAAATGGGCAGAGGAACACGAGAACCAGCCCAACAAAGGCGTCCTTGTGCAGGCGGGGAGATGCAGCAGAACCTGTGTCCGGATGAAAGCTGCCCTATCAAAATAGCCATAAACAAACCCGCCTCCTCCGCTACAGAAAAGCTGTTGTGCCAGGAGCATATTAAATTGTATATGCTTTTTCTCAAGGCAAAAGAATTGCAGCAGTGACGGCAGCTGTGTGTGCTGGAGCCGAGCCACCGTATTCAACTCGTGAAGGCCTTGCTGAGGACGGGGTGGGGGAAGGACTGTGGATGAATGTATTATTCAGAGGGACCCACACTGAAATGATCTACCGGCACTGGGGATGCGTGAAAGGGGAGAAAAGTGAGTGCCCCAACACCAAAGGCTGATGTGTTTGCCAGAGGGCAGCACAGGTGATGGGCCAGGTCCCCACCCAGACTGGGAGCCACAGTCCTGCCGGTGTGGCTGTTTATGGGAGGACACAAGGTGTGTTTTGCTTTCCCCAGGTTTCCCTGGGGAGGTTCCAGGTCTCAGCCTCCAGAAGCAGAGCTGGGCTGCAGCCACTGCTCCGACCTGGATGGAGGAGCAGGTTGCAGGCAGGGGGTGCCCAGCCTTCCCAGTGCAAGGGGGCAGCAGATGGGATTTGAAACCAGTGATGAGCAGGGAGCTGCAGGCAACCCTATCCGCCCCCTGGCTGGTCCCAGTGTGGTGGGTAAATGGGAAATAAAGTGGCCACAGGATGGCTTGTTTCAGCCCCCTTTTCTCCCAGCAGGGCTGTTCCCTGCCTGGCTCCTGCCTGTGTCCTGGAGAGACAGGGTTCAGAGGGCTCAGGACTCACCCATGCTTCAGCCAGCACCTCGTATCGGTGAGGCCACCTCTGTGTGAGCATCCCCACACCAGGAACGAGAGCTTGGAGGGATCCCTCTCCAACCTTTGAATATTGGTGAAAGCCACAGAATGGGATTTCATCACCATTCACACCATCTCTGCCATGTGTTAGCTGAGCCTCCCAGATGAGCTTGTTGCTCGCTTGGTTGGAGGAAGATCTCCAGGTTTGCTGCCCAGGCTTTGCCCTTCAGTCCTTGGGCTATTAGAGGTCCAAGCCTGGACCTTACAGCCCAGAGGAGACACATCTGTCCCATGGATGCCCACATCACCCAGAGACCTTCTGTGTAGTACAGTGAGTATCTAAAATCTTTTTCCACCTTGAGCTGCAACTCTCCTGTGAACAAAGGTGAGTTGTGAGTAAAGGATATGAGATGCTTTCCTTATTAACTCAGGAGCATGCTAGGTAGAGGCACCTCCTGTAGATCTCCTTAGGAGGGAGTGAAATAAAACAGAATAAATTCAGAAAGGATGACTTTTGTGCAGACACCGTGCAGGTGCCTCATCAAAGATCAGTCTATCCCCAGGCGATACAGTTCAAAAGCTGCAGCAAGGAAATGGGATAGAAGAGCCTGACACTCATCTCAGTTTAAATTCAGTCACTGCAGCTGTCCCGTTCTCTAAGGCAGAAGAGGAAATTTATGGCTCTCCTGTAATGCGAGCAATGCTGTGAGCACCCACAAGGTAAATGCCCTTTTGTGCCTGAATCCCTTCCCTGTCTGAAGTCACTGCATACACAGGGCTAACATGATTCAGTGAAAGAAAACCCATTTCAGTTGCTTTTTAAGCAGATTACAGCAGATTAGCTGACTAATCTATATGGAATCCTCTCTAACAATTTCAAACTGTAAACAAATCCAGCCACTATTGCATTGCACATAAATATTTACTGTGGATTATATGAAGATTAACTTCAAATGATATTTGCAACAAAGGTTTTATTTTGTGACTTGTTACCTTCAGTAATGTAAAACCTTTGGGAAGAAACATGCCTCCCACAAAGTGTGAATTTAAGGCCCGTCAGCTGTACAATAGCATCTACCAGAGCATGTACACAAGCAGAAACTGAACACAGCATTGATGGCAGATAAAGGAAGGGAATAATAAAAGCTACTGGTGCCAAATAAAAATGCCTGGGATTGTCATAACATGGAAGGAAGGTCTTCCCCTAGAAGATGTGACTTGGTGTTAGTAGCTGACACCTCACTCCTACTAACAGCTGGTTTTCCAGCTGCAGAAAAGAGCTGTGCAAGGTTTGCAAGCAAAGGGGGTTTGAGGGATGTTGTTTAGCTTCCTGAGACATCACCCTCCTCAGGTGGTCAGTGGGGGTGGACCTGCCCTGGTGGCTGGTGAGAAACGAGGCAGCCTTTGTCATGAAGCTGTTCCAATTCCTGAAAATCTGAGGTTCTTGTTGTAGCTCCTTCATCGCATCTCCAGCCACGTGGAGAAACCGCAGAGCCACCAGATCAATGCTGGAGAGGCTGCTGCTCACCCGGCGAGGTCCCTACAATCACAGCGATTCCTGGTCTGAAGGAGGGGGCTGCACAGAGCACCTTTTCCTCCCAAAAAAAACCAGGCCAGAGGCCACTGCTGAGGAACCACAGGCAAAAGCCAAGGCAGAACCGCGTTTGGCAGCACACCGTGCTCCGAATGGGGTGTTGCAGGGGCAGCCAGCACCAGCCCCTGTGGGGCTGTGCCCAGGGCTGTTCAGGCTGGCTGGCTCGGGTACTGCTGCTCCTTGCACAGCACTTGGTTGGGACATGGGGAATGTTGTGTCTACCAGGCCAGTGAAGGAATGCTCAGTTTACAAGACAATAGCTTTTCAGGAAGCCAGAAGAAGTTAAACAGCCTTCCCAGATGGAAGATTGTCCCTTTCCACCCTTTGTATAATTAGGGCAGCTTCATACTCCTGTAAAGAGATGATCTGTTTAATATAAGAGGTTTCCAAAGTCTTAGCAAATGAGTATCTGAGAACTGGCTTCTGATGTGGTTTATGTCCTTTTTGATAGATTTAGGTTATGGGAATGTTGGTTACAGAGGCAGTGAGTGATTCATGCTGAAACCATCCGGGTGCCGTCTGATCCATGCTGTCCACCTGAAGGTAAAGGGAGGCTGCAGCCTGTGCTGTGTTAATGCCTGCAGTTCGAGCTGTTCCGTGTAAGTTATAATTGCAGAAAAATTACTGCAGCAGAGAAGAAGAAAGGTTTGTGTTTTGCAGGGAGAGGTAATCCTTCCCAGAGCAACATTTCCATAGCGAGCTGGGGTCTGACAGCGATGCCTCAGGACCTGAAACTGCTGTGCTCCGTGTAAGGAGTTGTACTGGCACCTTAGGAAAAGCAGGTCTCCCTGGAGAGCCTCTGCCTGCTGCTTGTCAAGCACAAAGCAACACAGACCGGAGCTGATTGCTCTGTGCTACTGCCCACCTTGGAGTGGTCTTGGAAAACATCATTTCCCCCCTGGCTGTGGGTTTGTCTCAGCAGTACTTGCAGGATCCAGCCCTTCAGCAGATGGGGGAAAGAAGCAGGGGGAGAAATAGCATTCTCCTCTATGTTTTTTTCCTACAGTGAAGCATTTGTAAATTCTGTCTCCATCTGAAGAACATCAAAGCAACTAAAGGGGCAGAGGGTGAGCTCTCAAAAACCTCAAAGGAGAGCTGCCCTGCAGCCCAAATGTGCTCCCTGGAGCCCAGGTCCCATCACAGACCCTTTTTGCCTGGCTGGGGCTGGGCCTTGCTGCTGCCCAGGCTGCCAGCTGGAAAACCACTCCCAGAAGAATCTCAGCGCCACAACAGGAGAGCGGGCACTGAGCATGGAAAATTGGGTGGACAAAGCCAGGGGGTGCCCTGTTGGGCAGCAGTGAAGTGGTCATTGCCATCCAGCTGCCTCGCAGCACATCTCTGTGCTGCCTCCTGTCACAAAGGCATGACCGGTGTCAAGCAGGGATACTCCTCATCAAAATTCATGGATTCCCATTGCACTTGTGTAACTTCTCCAGGACTTGTGTGAGAGCAGGGCGAGGCCACAAGCCAAGAGCTTTGCAGCATCACATACCTTTGTTGCCACGTAATAAGCAGAAGACTTGAGGATACTAGTTTTGTTTGCAGGTTTTTCCCCTTTGTTGCTCATGTTTCAGCTGTACATAAATCCAGAAGAAAAGTTTGCATCATTTTTGTATCAGATTTGTAGGTGAATTATGGGGGTTCCTTGGCCACTTACTCTCTGTAATGTTAAGATAAATTCAGATTCCCTGGAGCAGTAGCTTGTGGAGGCATCATGAAAGCCCCAGCAATGGGGTAGGAGGCTGTGAGCACTGGAGCGGCAGCTCCAGCCCACTGAGCCCTTTGGGTGATGCTGGACACCCACCAGGGCTGTGCTGGACAGCCTGGAGTGGCTCCATAAGGGGCTGTGTGTCCCTCCCAGCCCCAACTCTGCCTCCTGTCTTCATAAAATCATGGGCACACAAGGATCACTGAGTCCAACTCCTGACCCCAACAAAACAACCCAGAAATTCCACCTCGTGCCTGGGAGCGTTCTCCAAACACTTGAACTCTGTCAGGCTTGGTGCTGTGACCACTTCCCTGGGGGGCCTGTCCCAGTGTCCAACCACCCTCTGGGCGAAGAACCTTCTCCTCATATCCACCCCAAACCTCTCCGGCACAGCTTTGTGCCGCTTCGCAGTGTTTTGCCGGCCGCGTGCCTTCGGGGTTAGTTCGCACACCCCAGCGCACTGCAGATGATTCCCCCTCCGACTGGGAGGGAGAACAGCTGCAGCAGGAGGAGGGACAGGTATCCGTCCCGACCCAGCACCCCTGTTCTATCGCGGGCCGGTGGCCTTGGCTGAAGGCCGGCCCTCGGGATAACCGGGCACGGACGAGGCCTCCCCGGCCCGGCGGAACGCAGGCCAAGGAGTAGCGCCGGCAGCTCCTGCCCGAGATAAGGCAGTGTGCTTTCAGGATTTATCGCCTTTATCCCCATGTACTGCCAGCCTGAATGTTTCAATTATCTTTTTCTGGGGTGGCATTTCCCTAACAAGCAGCGTTATTTTGTTGCTGCTGTTTCGGCCGGGACAGAGGGGCCTTGTTTTCCAAACATGACACACATGCATTGAAAAGCAAGCGGGCCGTGGCAAAGCATATTTGGTCTGCCTTGGTGGTTTGAAAGGTTATTATCTGACCCCGCGCTCATCACCTCAGCCCCATAAATCTAGCAAAGGGGCCATTCTTAGCCCTTTAGAAATGCATCCTGTTTCCTCTGCAGTGGACTCATGATTTCATTGCTGACCCTACAGAGTAATTCCCCTAATTCATTCACTTGGAGTTTCTTAGAAGTTAATCCACTCCCAGGCTTGACTCTCTTGAGGCAAATTCAGCCTCGGGGCAACGTCACCCATAGCTGGGATTAACATTAGCACCAACTTTAGCCCATGAATCCTCCTTTTTGGGTCAGGCAGCATCTCAAATTGCATATTGGCATCATGTGGTTGTTTTTGAGACCTCACATAGCTCCAAGTCCTCCTCTCTGATGCTGCATGTGCTGATAACGAGCCATGTTAGCTAATCCCCCATCAGGATTCATAATGTCAGGATAAAAACCTGGTAGAAAAAATGTTCATCACAGTTTGTTCTGCAGCACAAAAGGTCGTTCTGGCTGAATAGTTTATCAGAAAATTTCCATTTGGTGTGAAAGTTTTTCAGGGAAAACTGAGTTTCTCCTCTGCGACAATCAGAATATTTCAGTTTTCAATAGCTACCAACTGTCCCTGCACCAAAGTGTAAGGTGAGATGCAAACACAAAAGACCACTTTCTCCAAAAGTGCTCATGAAAAGTGTCTCCAGAGATCTTCTTGTGACCCTGAGCTATCTATTACCTGCTGAAACCCCTCCAGACAGTCTCCAGACAGCAAAGCACCCTCATGTCTCCAGCTCCCACAGGCAGCACACAGATTTCCACAGGGCGCAACCAGAGTGGTGTTAACTGGGGGAGGATTATCTGTATCTGGATTCCACACAGTGATGTACAAAATTAGATTGTTAAAGGGAAGAAAAGCAGAAATATAAACTGATGAGAGCTTGCCTTATGTTGCTGCCAAATATGATCCCTTTGCATTAAGAGATTAACCTAAAAAAGTTCTGGCCTCTGCTTTTTAATCCATTTTACATCCCACCCATCATTACAGGCGAGGCTGCTGGCAGACCTGGAGGTGTGTCTGAAGCAATGGGACCAGTGAATGTCCTCAGAAGGGGATGTGTGTCGTGTGAGGTCCTGGAAAAACTCCATCACCTTTCCACTGAGCCGGGTGTGATGGAGACAGGGTGCTGGGATGAGAGCGGATGGATCTGAGCTCTGATTCCAGCCCAGGCAACAGGTGGGGAAGGAAAAATAGTCAATACAAGGCAGGAGGCTGCTGTGCCACCGTGCCCAGAAAGGGATGTTCGATGTCAGCCTGAGCAAAGCCACAGGCTGCCCATCTCCCAGGACGTGTGGGAGCATCCCAGGGGAGCCCCAGGAGAGACCTGTCTGTCCACCAGGCAACACACCCCCCCGAACGCAGCCTTGCAACAGCCTCTGGCAGCCAGCGTGCTTCATTTTACCAACAGAAAAACACTCGCAACCTCGGTTCCCAGGACGGCATGATTAAAGGAATGTCTTTTGGCCAAAGGGTGGGAATGGATCAAATCTGCACATTTGCCAGGTCTGCTGGGTGCTGGGCAGGTGAGGGGAGGGAGGGCTCTCTGCAGAACAGGGTTCGCCTGGAGCTGCTGGTAAACTCATTTTTTAACGCAGCATTTTCGATTATTTCCTATCCACTTGATACACCACCAAAATAGATCCAGTTCTCCCCTGTTTTAGCCTCTGCTAAAACCCTCAGACCACATCTTCTCCTATAACAAAAAGTATGTGGAATTGGCTAAAAGAGAAACATTCCTGTTCTCACAACACTTAAAAAAAAAAAAAATACACTCCTTTCCTAAAGAAAAAAATAGCAGTTATAAGACTTTTAAAAACTGCTTCTGTCCAGAAGGCTCCTGTATCAGCTCAGCTTCGTCCCTTTAACCATTGCTGTGCCAAACCTCGCTGTGAATTATTAATCATCCCAAAATAGCTGCTGAGAAAAGAGGAAAAAAGGGAAGGCTTGATAACAGCAATGCGTATGGCAAAATTTACTTTGATCTTACTGAAAGTCTTTAAGAAACTCATTAAGAGGTTGGGGCAGGATGAGGGAATGATGAAGGCGGAGGGATGCAGGCAGGCAGGCAGGAGCCCACGGCCTGGTGGGGGGAATGTGGGATGCCTTTGCAGACTCGGGGAGTAACCTAGAAAGGGAGAAGGAGAGAGAGAGAGGGGAAACCGAGCGGTGAGCTGAACTTGCAAATGTTTCTGGCATGAAATCATGAGGGCAAATGCAGAGCTACCCGCCCACCAGCACATGTGTGGAGCTGCCACTATATGGGGACAGTCCTATATATACGTTTATATGTAAGGGAGAGAATGGAGAAGGGCTGTCATGGGCTCCTCACTCGGGGGAGAAGGCTCCTGGCCCCACTGCACAATCCCAGTGCTGTGCAATGGCAGAGGCTAAAGGGCAGCAAGGCTCTTGGGATGAAAGCTGGGTAGAAGCCCTGCTTTACAGCAATGCAGTGACTCTGGGAAAGTGCCCAGCCCCTGTGGACAGGGACTGTGTGTGGGTGTTTGTGCCCAGCCTGGGGTGTCCCTGTCCCTGCAGTGCGGGTGTTTGTGCCCAGCTGAGGGGTGACCCTGTCCCTGCAGTGCGGGTGTTTGTGCCCAGCTGAGGGGTGACCCTGTCCCTGCAGTGCGGGTGTTTGTGCCCAGCTGAGGGGTGTCCCTGTCCCTGCAGTGCCGGCAGGAGCAGAGCTGAACAGACTCCTCGCCTTGGCTGCGGGGGAGTGTTGGGAAAACCGCACCCAAGCAGAGCTGCCGGAGAGAGAAGGACATTTTGTTGTGAAGGGGTTTTTCTTCTTCTCAGATTTTTTTTTTTTCCAAGCTGCATTTCTTTGAGAGGCTTTGTGGACAGTGTGGGCAGAGCCATGTGGAAGGAATTTAAAGGGAGAAGCCAGTTCAGGGTCACGGCCCGATATGTGAATATAAACCAAACAGTTGTGGATGGTACGAAGCAGCTCCCCAGGGCCGACACGGGGCTGTGGACACGTGGGACGGGACCAGCTCTCAGGGGTGCAGAGAGCAGCACTGCCCACTGGCTGGCCGTGGGCATCCCACAGCCAGGAGCACTGGGGGATGCCTGGGTAGCCAAAACAAGGACCACAGAAGGAGAACAAGCTGCACAGGGTGGCAAGGCAGGGCAGGCCATGTAACAAGGAGTCCCTTTGGAGCACAAGTCTGAGGAGGAGCATCTGAGGGAGCCGGAGGGTTCAGCCCGGAGAAAAGGAGGCTCAGTGGGGAGCTTCTCGCTCTACAGGACTGCTTGAAAGGAGGTTATAGCCAGGAGAGGGTCAGTCTTTTCTCCAGCAAGCAATAGGACAAGAGGAAATGGCCTCAAGCTCTGCCAGGGGAGGTTTAGATTGGATATTAGGATACATTTTTTCACCAAAAGGGTTGTTAAGCATTGGAACAGGCTGCCCAGGGCAGTGGTGGAGTCACTGTCCCTGGGGGGATTTAAAAGACATGTAGGTGTGGCCCTTGGGGACACCATCTAGCTGTGACCTCGGCAGTGCTGGCTTAATAGTTAAACTTGATGATCTTAGAGGTATTTTCCAACCTAAATGACTCTATGATTCTAACAAGCCTGAGTGAGCTGATTTGGTCTTGGCCCTTAAACTGTGGAGGGAGTTCCTGGGCAGCTTTCCAGCGGGGGCAAGGGGAATCTGTGAGAGAGCAGCTGAGTGAACATGGGCCGAGGACAGACAACATCCACACCAGGAAGCCTTGCAAGGAAAAGCAAGGCTCTGTTTGCTCTGTTGCCTTCACATACAGTTGAAGACTACCACTAAGGGGTCTGATGCCCAACCAGACTACTATGGCTTTAGTAAATGAAACCTGGGAGGCTGGATTGCTCTTCTCCTGCTCTGTAATGACCTTAGTGCCATTTCAGAGTCACCTCTTCTCTGGCACCTGCTTCTTTCCAATTCCTGCACAGCGAGGTTAGAAAATAACCACCAGCAGGAAGGAAGGCTGTGCTGCAAGAAATTGTAGCTTAGTTTAGTAAGGCTTTTGGCTCCTGTGTGCATGGCCAGATTTTGTTCTCACGCTGTTTTAATCTTAGGGATGCTCCAGACACAAATTCTTACTTGCTTCTTATTCTTTAATTGACATTTTGACAAAGTTCTCTCACCTCTGAGGAGTCTCTCCCCAGGTACACACGGGATCAGTCAGACCTCTGGGACTGCAGAATTACAGTTTTCATGAGACTTAGCCATGAGGCAATTTTAAAAATGGCTTGAAAGATAATTTGGGAGAGAAGGAAATGTCTTCCCTGTGGAAGCTGGCCAGTTGGGCAGTGCTGCAATCAGAATTTCCCTTGCCGCAGATGGTGCACAAGCACTGCTGGAGACTGCATCACCCATGTGCAGCAGGTGACATTTCCTCTGTTTTGAGGGACCTTCACACACCTCTTCAGGCCTCTCAGCCAAAGCACGGAGTGTTTCTAAAGGAAGGTTTTCTGGCATGACCATATGTACACTGGAAATTGGACAGAGCCCATGAAGTTCACCGAGGATCAGAGCTGCATTTTGGAGCAGTGATGTCAAGGTTACAGACTCCATCGCTGGTTCCCAATCTCTTGAGCCATCTGTCTCCTTATCACTATTTTATTTTTCTCAACTGCTGCGCATGCAGAGGCCCTGCTCTGGTGTGATGGCATTTCGAATTGAATCGACAGCCAATTTGGATTACGCAACATGAAACAAAGAAACAAAACCCTCCCAGCAAAAGGTGTCTGATGACACTTATGGAGTAGGTGGCTCAGGGCCTTCAGGGGAAATTCCAGATGGATAGGAAAGTAGCAGTGATACAGCAAACCTTTACAAAGGGTGGGACAGGGTGCTCGTGGTGAACCACCAGAGGAGCTGTGGTTATGAGATCAGATGGATGGCCTGGGGAAAGTCAGAGGAGATGTGTGGAAAACCAGTGGGCAGCTCAAAGTGTGATGCTGAGATAAGCATGAGATGGGAAGGGTGTGGTAAGACAAACTCCAAAGGACTCAATGCTTGCTTAACGCCAGGAAAAGAAGCAGGTCCATCCTAATGACGTCGAGAGAATACTCCATGCCCTGGGTTAGTCATGCTCCTAAGCGCTGGGCTGAATCTGGGCTGTGTTTGACCCTCCTGCTCCATCCCTCAGGAAGCCAGGATTGAGCAAGACCACACATCGCACTGCACACCTCCGGAGGGAAGTGATTAAGCCATGAATAAGAGATCCACCAGCTGTTGTGCTTTGTGTGTGTGCACACACCATGGAACTACTGCAAAAAGCTAAACCTAGGGCCAAGAGAGCCTGGGACCAAAGGTGAGACCTCCATGAAGGACCATGACAACAACTACACGACTAAAAGCATGAGCAATGGAAACAGACACCATGCTGGCATGGATGTTTGAATTTGGCATCTTAATTTTAAACAAAGGAGGACAGAAGAGTATTTTTCAAATCCTCCTCGTTAACTGATGTCCCCAACTCCCATTGCAGTGGGAGTTAAACACACACACACACATCTTTGGTGCCCTTGGGAATTTCAAGCTAACTTCAGTCTCAGGTCTACAAAGACAGGTGGGGTTTTTTTGTAGAAGTCTATGATAGCTGGCTTCAGATTCAGCCCTTCCTTGTTTCTGAACAGCTTTTATGCCTGGCCACAACATAGTTTAAAATAATTAATAATTACAACAGAAGACTAATCCCCAAAGACTCCTACCACTGACTTCTGTAAAAACAGGCTTTTACAATAAGGGCACATATTTTCCCCAGTGGCTATGGACTTGGACTTGCTGTCTGCCCTGAGAGAAGAAGCTGAGCAGGCCTGAGCTGGCCTTTTTCACTTCCACAGCAGCCACTGAGAGCATCCAGAGTTGAAATGGTGGCATCCCCACCCAGCAGCCCCCATGGCACTGCCCCCAGACTCCAGACATGCACTGCCTGGAGGAGTATCTGACCACTCTGGGGCTGTTGGAGTGTGTTAGAGCAGCTGGGGTTGGCTGGCTGCAGCTTTCATCCTCTCTGGCATCCACAGAAGCTGAAATGAGACAGGAAAGACACGGCAAAAGATGGAGAAAACAAAGAGATGGAGCGAATCTGAAAACCACAAACTGGGGAAAAGATGGGCAGGAACAAGGGAAAAATGCAGCGAGAGGAAGAAAGAAAAAGTCACAGCAAAAGAAGTGCAGCAGTAACCCCTGTGATACAAACAGAAGCAGTTTGAGGTTTGTATGCATTGTGGCTGGGCTCTTGCCCATGGTATTTAACTTCACAAACTAACCCAGCCATTATGCACCGAGGGATCGTTAATGCAGCAGATGCAGCCAGACATACGTAGGAGTGTGTTAATATAAGGCCTGATGTAAAAAACACCTGCTAGTTTGGCAGGGCCTCTCAGGAAAGATACTTGTGGCTCGTGTGAGGGTGCAGTATTTACAAAGGTATCTGCTGCTTCCCCATCACATCACGTGCAGTTCCCATTTGCCTTACTGGGAGCTTTGCACAGTGACAGCGTAACAGAGACTCCAGGCTGAAGCTGGATGGAGCTGGTCCCATTTACACTAGGAGGGAAGCTGATGTCTTAAATGTTCTTCTTATTTTTCCTTTTTTTTTTCCCCATCCAAAATATTTAGGACATGGAGAGGAATTCTCTCCCTACAATACCTAGGCTCCAGGGCTGCCTTGTTTACAAAGGCTTGAGCTTCTATAAGCCTGAAGGAATTGCACTGATGCCATGCAAGGGGAAGAGGCACTTTTGGAAGATTATAACAATGTGGCTGTGTTATCCCAATCCCTGATGCTGCTGAAGTGGATGTGTGCCATTACCAAAGTCTTAGAAGGGCTGGCACACTGTCCCAGGATGAGATTCTCTCACAAACAAAAGATGGGGCTGGTACCAGGCAATTAGGCAGCAGTACAGGGCCAGGCTGCTTCCAGGAGCATCCCAGGGACGGAGAGCTCTGGCTCACATGCAGAGAGCAGACAGCTGCAGTGGTTTAAGATGTTCCCCCACAGCTGTGTGTCCCGCTCTCGGCGGGAGGCTGCCCGCGAGCAGGGCTGACGGAATGGGAGGGATGCCTGTGCCTCAGCTGTCCCAGCTCAGGGCCCAGGGGATGCACAGAGAGCACAGATGGAGAGCTGGAGCGGCTGCAGCGTGGGCACCTCCAACACAAACTGGGGACGCACCTCTGGCACAGATGCAAAGCGTGATGAAGGAAATACCGTAACTGTCCCATGAAAACTAATTATAGCTCATTTGCTAGGACCCTCAGCAAACAGGTTTATTCTCTGCTTCCTCATTGTTCCATGAGATTTCTTTTCCAAGGTTTGCTCACTTTTGCCTCTGTCCTTGCCCAGCTGTCCTTACTGGAGCTCTGGTGTCCCCCACTTCCCACCTCTCCACAAGGTGCACACACAGGAAAGCCTCTGGCACAGGCAGCCACACCGTGGGAGCTGGTGGTGGACAGCCAGCACCACAGCCAGCCCCAGCAGTGAGCCGAGACACAAAGCAAGGATGCAGGGAAAGCTGCTCTTTTATGTTCTGTCTCTCGTCTTTCTTCTTGGCATTTTAAACCTTTTCTGCTCACCTTTCTCTTTGCAGATTTTCTTCCAGCCCCAAATAACTGCAGCAACACAACCCACTGCCTCGCATTTCGTCCTCAGTCTCGCAGTCACCACTTTATTTTGCCTTTTCCCAGTTTCATGAAAGAACGCAGTCGCATGAATAACAGGATTATTTATCATCCTCTCCCTCCCCTTCCAGGATGACTTGCTGTTTATGGAAAGCACTCGAGTGCAGGAGAGATTGTGCTACAGTTAAACAGACAATGCTTAAAGGGCCATTGCCTGCTCTCTGCTTTAACACTGTACTCCTCACTGACTTCCAAAAAAGAAGGAGTTCCCAGTTGATGGGAACAGCATCACAAACCACTGCTGAAAGGTAAACAAATGCTATGTCCAATAGGATGGAGAAGATGTCTGGACTTGGTGATCTTAAGAGATTTTTTCCAACCTAAATGATTCTACATATCTATGGTTTTGCACTTCACTTTTTGCGAGGATGAAGAAATTCAGTTCTGGTGTAAATGTGGGTACGTGGTCCCTTTCTAGCCCAGCGGTGTATCAGGAACACGCTCCCAGGGACCATGTGATGGTGGCTAGCAGGTGACAGACCAAGTTAAGACATCTCCATGTGACACAGCCAAATGACGTGACCACAGGTGCTTCTCAGAGGTCTGCTGGACCTGGAATGTAGCAGGGCAGTGATAAAACTTGTCCTGAGGTGGTGAGAAAAGGGCTTTGGAAACGGCTGCTCCCAGCTTCTCACCTGCAGTTTGGCCACAGCCCCATGGCAGGTTCTGTACATCCTCTCTGCATTTCTGATTACTGATGTGCCTCATGGCTATGGAGGATTTTTACCAGCTCTCAGGAAGAAATCGCCTAAATACAAAGTGTTGAGAATAAACAGCTGGAAAGCACTGAATTCCCCGGGAATTTCTGCCGAGGAGCAGATGCCACCACATGGTTTGCCTTCTCGGGTCTGACCACCACTGTCAGTGGGTCTGTGGGTACCAGTGTGTCTCGAAAGGATGGAAGTGCTCAGGGAGGGTGGGTTTGGAGACTCAGTGTGGGGCTCCATGAAGCCCTTCTGGAGAGATACTGCACTGGGCTGAGGACTTCAGGCATGATTCTTGAACGATGTGCAGCCACTGAGGACCAGGCTGCTGTAGCTGTAAGAAAATTAAAAGAAAAATGCACAGAACTCTACACTGGAGTTTCTGTTAAAAAAAAAAAAAAAGAAAAGAAAACCAATCACCAATTCCTTACTTGCCCTTCTCCTTCCCTTATATTAACTGGGTTTCTGTGACAAAAAGGGTCAGAAATTCAATTAGGAAGCTTCACAGCCATTACAAACATCCACAGTTGAAAGTTAGCAATTCCACTACAGCAGCCTCCAAATCTCCCATGTCCTTTAGGTACTGCTGGATCCTGCAGTCTCTGGTGTGCTCGGAGTTGAAAATGTGTGTATCATTCTCGTGAGTTTTTATTGCAAGGGAGGGAATCTCACAGGACAAATGTGTAATGCTGTAAGAGCAACAAGGTTGCATGGATACAAGAACACAAACGGGGCGGCTTGCACTTTGAGAATACAAATTCTTCGGGAAGAACAACTATCTCACTGCGTTTGGATGGAGCTTAATAAAACTGACTGCTCCAAGCTAGGCCTCTACAGGCCTCCAAGCTACAAACAATGAAGAATAATATCACAATTTTATGGTACTTAGCATGGCTGAGTTACATCCTGGATGGTCTCCACAGAATCGCTGCAACTGGCGTTGATTTGAGTCAGAGGAGAAGAGCTTTACACCCCCATCGCTGAGGAGACATGAGCACATCACGCACAGGACCCCAGGGGCTGAGCCCTGTGTGCACTGCTCTCATTTACAGCGTGTATCAGCATACCTTAAGCTGGGCTGGTACTTTTGCAGTCATTCAGCTGGATGAACTACGTATTCCTGACAAAACACAGCCCGTTTTTAATAGCCTTATCCACCAGGCAGAGGATATCCCGCACTCACAGCAGCTCCCTTGTCCCACAGGGGTGGGGAGCAGGGATCAGCTTCATATACCCACTAAAATAGCGGCCAGTGCTGGTATGCAAGTGCCCTAGTTTAATGCCTAAACATGGTATCTTGCTACCCAGGCTGGCAGGGCTGCCAGTTCGTGCTCCAGCCCTGAAGGTGAACTGTGTGTCACTCAGCAGTGGCTCCGGCAGCAGGGAAGGTCAAACAGCCCCTCGCTGTCGGCTGTGCTGCTGAACCTCCTGGGTAAGGAGCAGCTGGGCACTGGGGGAGAGAGGAGCACGTTAACTAACTGTCTTTCGTAGCTATTACACCAAGTAATGTCTTCAGGGACAACTGGGTCTAACCCCCACTGAAGTCAAAAGGGCAATTTGGGTGGAGGATCAGCTCTACAGGGACCCTGCCCCATTCATAGGAGGGCAAAACATCTCCAGAAATATTGTAGCTTTAAGTGTCAACCCACATAAGTGGATACTGGCCACGGCCACCCTCTGTGTTCGGGGCAGGGACATCATAAAACTTTTCCACACCACTTCTGATCACTCCACTTAGCTGAAACCTTGCAGCAGATTTGCATCTCACGACAATTTAAGAAAATTATCAACCGTGAAAGCATCTGGAAAGCTGCACCAACAAAAGTTTCAAAGACAACAAAGCTCAGCCAGAAGGATGGAGCCAGTGCAAGGATCCAAAAGGAAGAGCTGGAAAAGAAGGAAATCATGTCTGTAGGTGTACCAGCTGGAATAATAACAGCCTTGCTTGTTCTCCTTGCACCTTTCCTTGCTGCTCTTTACGGGCTGAGATTCAGGAAGGGGAACGGCGTGTCTGCCACCAGTGCCTTCTGCCTTTGTAATCCTTGCCTGCACTGCACCTGCACCTGTGCCAGCCTCATGCTTTTCCATGGGCAGGCAGCACCCGAGCTGCAGAGCAGGAAAATGACCTACCCCACCACGGCCACATGTCCTTCTGAAGCTACAGGCCAAAATAATGTTCAAAACCAGAGAGGAACCACCCAAAGTGGGTGATCTTCCTGTCCAGCTTTCTGGATTTTATGTTCTGCACTTTTATCCTTTGTTATGCACTGTGGGGCACTGACAGAACGGTGCAGGTCCAAATTGCTGAGAGTATTTCCTACGGTCCCTTTCCAGAGCCAGGACAGCTGTGGTGGCAGGATGTATCCTGCAGAACATCCTGAGCAGCTTTGGCCAGCCTCAAACACACACTGCAATAAAAGCAGGCCACCCTTCCAACAAAAACCCTTACCCAAACTCATTGTTTTGTTGATTTTAACTGGATTATCTATGAGGCGAAATCGCCACTAAAATCAAGCCTGAAAAAACTCAGGTTTTCTGAGACTCCCTCAGCAGGAATGTCATTGCAATGAAATGGTTCCTCTTGCAACCTCAAGATTGCCAGGAGGGTCAAACTAGCATCGTTCCAGCCTGAGCTCTGAAATAGATGCCCTGACCTTCAGGTACCATTTTGGAGCCAGCCCAGTGTCCCCTGTGGCTTCAGCCCACTCCAAGCACCACAGTGCCCACCTTGCTGGCCATCCCTGACTGCACTTCTCCCAGCGACCTTCCCGCAGCCCAGCACGCATCTGTGAAACATGAGTTGGTCCTGTTACATTGCCTGGCCTGTGTTTCTAAGAACTGAGCCAGGAGAGATTTAAACGAGTTCTGTAGTGGGTGCTGCAAGCCCGATTTGGGGCACCCTGGCTTCAGGTGACTCCACCCGCAGAGAGCAGCACTGGCGACACTGAAGTGGTCTCATTTGGTGTCAAAGAGCTTCTGCATCCCTTCCCCCATGCCAGGGGCTGTGCAAACCCTGGGAATCCTCCCTCTCAACACTCTGTCATGGTGTAATTCTATCATAATTCCTGAGATTTGAGAGACTTCTAACAGTGCGTGCTTTAAATTAGACAAGCAATATCTTGCTCGCTGCTCTCAGACAAACAAAAAAGTGCAAAACCTAATTTTCTGATGCTCTGTTCTTTGTACTGATTTCCTTTTAAACCTATAACCACCATCCTGTCACTCTTTCCTCATGTGTGGCTTGTGGGTAGTACATAAAAGGTGCTATTTCATGTCTGGTGCACACGTGTGCAATGGATGTTCAGACTGCAGGAAGGTGCCACGCTGAAGCAAACATGCACTGGTGTTTTGTTTTTCACACAGCTGAATGTAGGGACTTAGAGGCAACAAACGCAATTTTAGATCGAACAATAGACAAGGACAAAATGTGTTTTGTAAGCAGACAGAAAACCTAAGTACAAAGTTGTTTGCAGAATCTGTGTGAATTTTATTTATGTTCCCTGGTCTTTGCTCTCCTCTGGGATCTTACATATTTTGCATTATTATCAAATATTTGTAATGATCCCTATAAACAGCCTAATGTTAAAAGCTACTCCAAGTGTAACTTGACCCAGAGGAAAGATGCTTATCTGAGCTCCACAATGACAGATTAAAAAAAGATGCTGATGCAGTACATCTCTTGTGAAACGAGGGAAATATAAGAAAAATCAAAACTGCATGGATTTTTTTTTTTACCATAAGATAAAGCAGGAGTTATCTCTGTTGGCTTTCGCAGTGAAATACCACTAGCAAGAGCTACAAATATACAGCACTTCTGATCCCAAACGCACTAGCCAACCAAGGAAGGAAGGAGAGGAGCAAATGCTCAGCCAGCCGGTACTGTCAGAATCTATTTCACTGTTTAGTAATTATTTTTTTTATTACTATGACAACACAGACCATAAGAATTGCTTCTTTAACCCCAGCAAATGATAAGTGCAGATGAGACTTTTTTTTAACTGAAGTTATCGCTTTTTACTTCTGCCATGTAAGAAAGTGATGGCACTACCAGAGTGTCCTGCCCTGCTCTGCCTCCTCCTGCCCTGCTTGGATGGCTCTGCTGCAGTGTGGCACTCGGGTCATTTTTTTTATATCAGGAGGCATTTGAGAATGGCTCCACACTGGCTCAGCATTTTCTGTCTTAAAAAAAAAAAAAAAAAGGCAGCAGCACTCTCCTTTTTAAAGTGCTTCCAAATCTTTTACATCTCTTTTCCTTTTCTCTCTTTTCAACCCCCACCTTTTTTTTTCCCCCCTTGTGGTCCTGGAGACCACCCTGTAAGCCTACATGACATCATGAGAGAGAATTAAACGTACTTGAAAGGCCACTTCTGTTTTGGTGGGAACTTCTATGCAATTGCAAAGTGCCCATTAAAGCACAGGTTGTTTCCTAGAAGCATGTCCAAGCCAGTAGCGTGCAAACCCCTTCAGGGCTTCTAGAAAGCATTCGCTTTTGAAATGCTGAAGGAAATTCAGAGATGAAAGGATAAGTCTCCTTGGCTGTGCATTTACAGTCTATTGTCTTCCATGAAGGATAGTATCACTCCTCAGTTGTGTTATTGCAGTTAATCCACTTAAATGCTATTGGATTTTCAGATGAGCTGAATTCTTTGCATCTGCTATTAAGAACCTTTGTTTAGATGAGAAAGGGCTGTTATTTAAATCACAATGAGTTCAGGGAGATGTCAGGGTGCAGCAGGCACCTTGTGCCAATCCGCGCCGGGGGAACGGGGGCAATTTCTCGCCGGGGCGGCGAGGAGGGAAGATGCGAAGGGAACGCGAGCTGTCCCCGCGGAGCGGCGGGGCCGGGTCGGGGCCGGCTGCGGGGTTCGGGAGCGGCTGCAGGGGGCCCGGGCCGGCTGCGGAGTCGGGGTGCGGTTGCGGAGGGTCGGTGCGGGGCCGGGCCAGTTGCGGGGGTCCAGGGCNCCCTCCCCTTCTGCAAAAGGCAAGGCCCCCCCCCACCCCGGCTAAAACAGAATAACAACGATAAGAAAGCACAGACACGCACACACGATCGCTCCGTGGCCATGGCGATCCGCTCTGCCTTATGTAAAGGCAGAGCACACGGCCGAGCCCGCCAGGTTACACGGCGGCTGCTGCGCAGCAGCGCCCGCCCCCCCGCCCGGTGCCGCAGAGGGCCGGGAGCGGGGGCCGCCCCGCTCCCCCCCGCCCCCGCCCGCCGC
>VZTD01001449.1:336037-372183 GCA_013397725.1 Rhagologus leucostigma | reverse complement strand
CCGGGGGGCTCCCGCCCGTCGCGCCCCCGCGGAACGAGCCGGGCCGCATCGCCCCGGGCGGGAAGAGCCGCTCCGGGACGGGCGCTGGGGCCGAGCCAGGCGCTGCCGCTCCTGCTCCGACTGCGCCCGCTGGGGGACTGGGGCCCCTCTGGGGCTCGCTCCTGCTCCGGCCGCTCATCCCACACCTGGTGCCCAAGACCTGATGCTCTCCTTCCTCTCCCTCAGTTTCTCTGTGGCTTGCACTTTCCAATAGAAAAACCTCTGGCTTTAAAAAGCCAGTGAAAACTGTTTATTCTTTCTTTCTAGAGCACAGGATATTCTGAGTTAGAAAGACCCACGATAATTGTCAAGTCAAACGATGACAAGTGCTTGGCCCATCTGGGCACTGAACTCACAAGCTTGGCCTTCTCAGCACCCTGCTCCGAGCACCTGAGCCAATGTCAGGCTCATGAGGAAGCTCCTGCCTGGGATGGCTGTGGCTGCTGCCAGCAAAGCAATTCCTATGCAAATGCAGCTCCTTCTTTTCTACTGATACTGCTTTACACACCAGCCCCTGGAATGGCTCTAGGGCAGAAGTGGCTGGCACCTGACACGACAGCACAAAACTCTTCCTGCTTTCCTACCCTTTCCAGGATTTAGCCAACAGCTGTAAAGGTGCTCGTTCCCTGTCCCTTTCCAGAGAGAAATGAGCAAGACAAATTGTGAGGGTTCCCTTGGTCCGGGGCCAAAGTTCTTCTGGAAGGTGTCAGGGCTGGTCCTCCCTGCAGAGGGACGTTTCCTGCAGGGGAGTGTTCACAGCCCAAAATCACAGTGGCTGCTGAGGCTGGGGCTGCTTTTCTGGCCCAGAGCTGCACAGAGCCCTCAGTGCCTCCCGCTCGCTGCCAGAAGCGTTCCTTGGTGTTTCATCTGTGTCTCGCAGCTGGCCGGGAACCCTGGAAAGGCAATCAGCACCTCTTCTCCTTGGGATTTGCAGGAGAGGAGCTGTGCCTGCAGGGTCCTGCCCGTGGCACGCAGCGTGCCAAACACACATCCCGGGAATGGGCACTGGGATGCCCGGGCAGCGCTGGGATGGACACGGATAAAGGTCTGCCCGCAGCTCCTCGGCAAGGGGCTGCTCTGAACAGGCACCCGGAGATGCTTCAGCCTGGAGAGACCCCACTGACACCCCAAAAATACCCCAAGGAACAGCTGGCATTACCTGGGAATGTCGGCACGGGGTGTTTGCGGAGGGGCTCAGACAGCAATTCCTGGTGCCGACCTCCTGGAGCTTCCACACACCCACCAGGTATGTCCCAGCCACCCCAAATCCCTTCCCTTCCAGCCTGAGAACATCATCCATCAGCAGCGTTAAAGCCAAGGCAAGCTTCCCTTGCAGAAGTTAAATCCCAAGCAATAACCCTCAGAGATGCCTTAAAATCAAAGATTAGAGTTGAATGAAGTTTTGTTTGGATTAAGCTTGGAGTTTTTCAGGGAGCCAGCTGGAAGTGCAGAACTGATGGAAAGCTTTCACAGGTGGGTCACACCGGAGGTGTGCTGAAGGCAGGAATGTGCCTCCCTTTCCTGAGGGAAAAGAACTTCCAGAGGCCACTCCTGAGGCTCTGCAACAAACTGAGCTTCTGCAGGGAGAGATGTCCTCCCGTGGGCACGGGGCCTGCCTCAGCATGGGCTGGGAGTGCATCTGGCCACCCTTCTCCTGCTTTAAAATATCACCTGGAGCCCAAGCGCAGAGGGGGTGACAGCAGCTGAAGTCCAGGAACTGTCAAGTGCCCCCCAGGGCCATCGGTGGGGGTGAGGGCTATAAACAGCAAATTCTACGGAATATAAACCTGTCCTTGTCCCGATCTCACTGAGCTTCCTTGGAACCTCTGCTGGTTCCTGACACAGCTGGTGTTAAAGCGGCAGCTCTGCATGGGAATATCCATGCTCCGTGAGGCACTGTGAGGTTATTCCAGCAGGAATTGAGCAGGGAATCTGGGGCTATGGGTATAATTCATCTGAACTAGCAAAGCTGCTCGTGAACCCCAAATCTGGGCACCACACAGAGTGCGGTGTACACAGAGTACAATCTTTGTGCTGCCCTGTCAGCTAAAGCCCCTGGGCTGGGAAATTTCAGCAGCCAAATGTATGGAATTATCTCACTCCCAGCACCCAGCATCCCCCAAAGGGACAGTCCAAGTCCCAGGACTGTGCGAGTGCTCGTGTCCTTCGGCTGCTGCTCGTGGGACAAATTCTCCTCCGCACACTTGGCCCTGGCTGGGCGGGAGCTGAGCGGGAGGGGCGGGAGAGCGGATTGGCTGCCCAGGAAGCGCCGGGAGATGAGGCTGCTGGGCTCTCATCTGAACCAACTGAAAACATTCTTTCCCTGGCAGAAACGGGAGCCAAAGCAGATCCCTCCTGGCTAGGCTGGTGGGCAGCAGCTGGATCCGCTCCGGGGGAAAACACCCTGTGCCTGCCAGGAGTCTGATTCTGTTTTTCTGACCAGCTCCTGAGCAGTGTCAGGGCCACCGTGAGGGAGTTCAAAGCCAAATAAACCCCAGAGCCCCTGGAGTGAACAATCCCAACAGAGAAATGCATTGTTGTCATAAAAAGCTTAAAGATCTGTTAAAAATGCTATGGCAACGCTGTAATGGGATTCCCAGGCACCTTCTTAAGGCTCTTGGTTCCATTTTGATGTATTTTTAGTCCCTCAATGGGCAGCTTGGAGAATTTATCCTGGGATTTAGATGTTGAGCAGGATTGGCTTTGGATTGACCTTCACCTCTGGTCCCACTTTGCGCAAACACAACTTGGGCCGAGGTGGGTGAACTCATCACCTCAGCTTTTCCCTCAAAACTATGCCCCATTATTTCCCTGTAGATGAACTCAGATTTTGCCCCAAACTGTCCACTCCTCGCCTCCGTTTGCCCTCAGAGTGTGCGTTCTGTTCCCCACAGGTGCCCTGCTGATGCCAGGGGGGTCCCTTTGCCCATAGCGCCTTTCTCCTGCCCCTCTCCAGCCTGAGGCCACTCCTCTGCTTGCCCTCTCCAGCCTTATCCCACACAGAAGGGCACAGAAGGGGAAAGGTTTCAGAAAACATTTCTGCAATTAATTAATAATTATTTCCAATTCCCCAGTGAGAAGAACACGAACTCACAGCCATTCGGGCCTGACAGTCCCCTGCAGCGAGAGCTCAGCACACATCCACAGAGGCAAGTCCAGCATCTGAAAGAAAAAAAGAAGAAGAAAAAGGTGATTTCTTTTGTTTCAAAGTTATTTAAAGTTCTCAAACCCAAACCAACCTTTGCTCTCAATTTTGGTTGGGTGAATCATAAGCAGTGAGCACAGGTCATGCCATTCATGCTGATGTGAGTGATGCTTTCTGGGAGCAGAGCAGCTGATTTCCAAAGTTCACTTCCTGCCCCATGCCTGATCTGCACAGGAGAAAACCTCTTCCATGAAGGGATTTTGCTCCATCTAATCCCATTTGCCCAGTCCATTCCACGTGGATATTGCCAGGCTGGGGCAGCACAGGCAGACGCAGCTGTCAGCACTCTCTGCTCCAAGCACAGCTCTGGGCTCCTTTGCAAACTGCCTCTGCTGTGAGGTTTTCTCCAGGAGAAATCAAGGAATTGCTCGTGGCAGGGTGGAGATTAAGTTATCACAAAGGGAAGCAAAGGATTAATATTCCTGTAAGAGCCCTTGGGATCTGCTGGGCTGAGTCGGGAAGGGGACATTCATTCCCTGCAGGGCAAACACACAACAACCTCCAACACAAAGCACAGACTGTCAGGGGGGGTCTGACAGCACCGCTCTGACAAACCTCCTTGTCATTCTTCCTTGCAGTGACTTTTGCAATCAAACTCTGAAGCTGACAAGCCCAGAAGCTCTGTCCGGCCGCTCAGGAACAGAAGGATACTCCCAGGGATGAGGCACGTTCCCAGCAAACGCTCCCAACACAGCACGGAGGCACTGCTGGAGCTCGTGCGTGGGGCTGGGAAGGGCTGCCAGGAGGACGCAGCCCCAGGTGAGGTGGCAGCGGCAGCAGCAAATTCCCGCAGTCTGACGGCACAACAGAGAGACAAAGGCCAGCAATGCCCACGGGAGGGGCAGGTTTAATTCTGCTCCCTGCGCTGCCCCATCCCAGCAGGAAATCTCCAGGGGGGATAGAAACTCTCAGGATGCACAAAGTGCAGCATCTGTCACCCTGATCCTGCTTCAGCTCAGTGTGTGGGGCCGAACACCCACCCCGCACACAGGTAAACACTGACCTGACCTGGATCAGTCCAAAACACAGCCCCAGTTCTCACCCCCAACCTGCTCCCGGGGCTGCCGCCACATTCCTGACGAGGTGCCAAAGGCCCCTTTGGCCAGGGCTCTCTCCGTGTCTCAGGCGTTGGGCACTGCAGGGACCAGGGCAAGGATAGCCTGAAACCAGGGCAGATCCTGGGACGAGTTAAGTGGGTTTTCCTGTCCTGAAAGAGAGAAGAAAATGGAAATTAAATCCACTGTGGAAGCCAAAGGCTCCTAGCTTTCCCACTTTTGTTCTGATTACTCACTATAGGGCTTTAGCCATAAAAATGAGAGGTGGCACCAAATAAAAGAGCTTTTTCAACATGTTTTCTCTACTTTTTTTCATACATAAAAAGGATGCCCATTTTTTCTTACTGCATTCTTCGCCTAATTTTAACAGAACCATTTTCATTCCAGGCCCCACTTGTGAGTTATTCACTCCTTTGCCATTGGACTTCGGACAAAGGAAGAGCAGGATCTGTTCCACGCAGGTGTCATCCAATGGGGAACACCCCCTGTACCAACCCCAGCCTGTGCCAAGCACGCTGCCTCACTTTGCCCATTCTGGACTCTGGCTCCAATCCAGTCTAAGTTTTCCCCTATTTTCCATGTCTAGAGACAGAAAATTGTCCTGGTCAGGGTGTAAGACTTTAAACTGCACATTGATCTGGGGGGCTGTGACTGGGATTCCAGCAGAGAATTAGTGGTTTTACAAATAAAAACTATTCCAGAACTGAAAAGCTGGGAGCCGCTGCTTCACCACACAGTGTCAGCAAAAGAGAGGAAACACAAAATGTGTATCCAAAAACAAGGATAAAATGATTCCTCCTGCTTTTAGTGGTATCAGGCCTTATTCTGCCCTGGAATGACAAAGAACTTCTCCCTCAGATCCCCAGAGACCCTTCGAAAAGCCAAAGCACAGCAGGGAAGGAAGGAAGGAAGGAAGGAAAGACACAGGAAGGAAAGGGGACAGCACAGGTCCAGCTGCTCACAGGGAATGGGGCCGGAGCCAAAAGCACCTTCCCAGGCTGGAGTGGCTTTCCTAAAGCACCACCTCTGGGAAGCAGAGGGCTATGGAAGAAATGGAGTGGGAATTTATAATAATAATCATAATGTTATCGGGAAAGAGCAACAACGGAAGCAACAATAATTCCAAGGGAGCAGGCGGGATGCTGAGCTTTAAATGAGGTTTGAGTGAGGCAGCATCTCCTGGGAGTTCTAATCCACAGCTCCAGGTCTTGGATTACAGGAGCAGTGCAAGCTCCTACTGTCCAGTTGCTGGATTTGCCTCCTGCCAGCACTCGGCACCTTGGGCATGTTTGGGTGCAAGTGCTCCAGTGCTGCTGCCTCAAGGGATTGGGAAAATGGCCATTGAACCCCTTCCCACAGGGCTGGCTCCGAGCTCTGGCTGGGGAAAACATTTGGCACCCCTGGCATTTCAGTGAAATCAGTTTCCATCATTTTGAAGATGCACTGAATAAACCCAGGGCACGTAAATAAAACTTTCTCCATAAAGACAGCCCCAGGGAACACACAATTATTCCTATACCTGGTCAAACAACCCAGCAGCCAGTTTTTGGGGAGAGACTCCAGACTCGTCTCCCTCCCTGTCTGTAGAACGCTTGCAGAGGCTTTGGAGTTCATACAAGCTTGTCAGGATTTGGATACTCCATTTAAATTCCATTCATATACTGGAATGGAAGTGTCCTAAAGGCACCTCCACGCATACTTTAATTTTAAGCCCTCTACCACCAACGAAATTTGGATGTTCTTTTGCTAGGAACACCCCACCTCTGCTTCTTTTGGCGTCTCCATGAGGGACATAGAATAAACATGGACAAAAGTTTAGAATGCAGCTTCCAAGTCAAGTTACCTGCTAGGAAAGGACTCCAGCTCTTTGGTACCTCAGGCTGTTTTAAACACAGCCTGGCCCTTCGTGGCTGCAGCCTCTGAGCTACACAACTTGAGAGCTGGCACGTAACAGCAGCTGAGGTCTCATCCCAGCTGTACACAGGAAGAGGGATTGGGGGCTGCAGTTGGATACGTGCAGGCAGTTTTGGGCCACCTCCGACAGCTTCAATCCCTGTTTTTCAGAGATTCAGTCAGGGATAATGACCTTTTCACAAATCTCTCTCAAGGCACATTAGAACCCAAGCAAGAAAATTGAATCAAACCCTTTGTTCCATTGGCCTCGCGCCCTGAATTCCAACGGGACAGACAAGTCCCTCTCCCTGGAAGGCAACGTCTCCTACCTGGACCTGTGCCTTCCCCAGCCTTTGGTGGCTGCTGTCTCCATCCTCCCACACCTCCTCAACTTCCTCCTCGGCAGGGTTGGCTTCCTCATCCTGCAGAGCAAACACAGGGACAGTCACCAGTCTGCTCGTCCCAAACCTGGGCAGCAGGGACGGACTGGTGGGACCCTCTGGATGGTCACCCCTCTGCTGGGCACCATCCCTGCTCCATGGTCCATTCCCGTTCCCGGCTCGGCATCTCCTTTTAACAGGATGTTAAACCACAAACGTTTGCTCTGCTGGGTTTTGGGACATCAGAGACTCCCCCGAGGCAGTGGGCAAAGCTCCTGTTCCCACACCCTCTGCCTCCCAAAGCCCTGCTGGGGCCAGGCAGAGCAAAGGAAACGCCTCAGTTCCTGCTGGAAATTTCCTCTTGTACCCATAAACCCAGAGAAACTGTGGCTGCCCCATCCCTGGAAGCATCCAAGGCCAGGCTGGACGGGGCTTGGAACAAGCTGGGCTAGTGGATGGAATGAGGTGATCCTTAAGGTCTCTTCCCACCCAAATCATTCTGTGATTCCAGGATGATTCTATGATCTCTCCCTGCATTTATTTTGCATCGTTTCCTCTCTAATTTGAATTCCCAAGTTTAAATTTGGGAATTTTTTAAAGCAATAATTTAAAATTATTCCAGGAATAAAAATAGGAGCATCAAACATACAAGAATCATTCCTATGCCCATCAAATCATTATTAATTGGAAGCCTAATCCCTCATCTCTGTCCTTGTTTTGCTTTCCTGGAAAACCTTATGATCCCCCAGTTTGTCCAAGAGATCTACTGGGATTACTGGAAGGTTTGCTCTGTCAGAGAGCCAGAGGGGTTTACAACACTTGTTCCTCTGTGTCTTTATGCTTTAACCAGCTTTCCCCCAGAACACTGTTGCGGGAGAAGTTTGGAATTACTAGAAATGGATCAGGCTCACCTTTTTTCCTCACTCTTTTCCAACTACTTCAAAATTATTGGAATTACCCAATTACAAGGCCTGGAAAACTACCGTGAAAACATCGATCAGAGGAACATCTTGAAAAGAGAAAACCACATCCAGTGGCAGCCAAAACAATCCCATTGCTATTCTTACCTGGTCTCCAGGTGCTCCTGCCAGAGCTCCCAACAGCCATTGCTATTCCATGAGGGTTAGGAGGCACTTTTGGACCTGTTCTTTGCCATGGGATGGGATAACAGAGTCCAGAGGGTCTTTGTGTCCCTTCCAAGCCATGCCCATGATTCCATGGCATGATCAGCATCCAGCCCAATTCCATTCCAGAAAGCCCAATTCCATTCCTCCCATTAACTCAGAATTTCCCCCCTCCTCTTTCTGCTCCACATCAGGGATGTGTTGCCAAGTGCCACAGGCATGGGATGCCTCGGCATTCCCTGGGGATGCCGTTCAAGGCTGACCTTGTGGCCTCAGCGCTCCAAAATGCCCAGTCGGCCCCCATTCCAGCTGGGAATGTCTCAAACACCAGTGTGGGGTGTTCCCTCTCCCATCCCACCACTGGGACAGCTCACATAGAACGGAACCGACTTACCGGGTTTGGAATTCCTGGCTTACAAAACGGGTATTGGAATATCCTCTCCTGGGAATATCCAGAACACCAGGAGGCTCCCTGGAAGCAACGGGTCAGGGGCAGAGTCAGATGAACAATCCTGAACTGGTTTTCAGGGGATGCATCCACAGCCTGTGGCTGCAACAACTCCAAAGCTGTTCCTTCCCCTTGGGACAGCCAGGGAAAATATCCCCATCATGGAATTCCGACAGGAAAACCATCACAGCTCCAGGCTGCTTGGCTCCTCCCAGATCCAGGCCAGCACTCCAACAGGCTCTAAGGACAGAACAACAGGAAAGACCATCTCAGTGCACACACCACGAGCTGGGCATCACATTCCTCACCGGAACTGGGCTGTTCCCACATCTCTGACAGCATCTCTGTGGCAGCATCCCTGTTTCCTCACTCTTCCATTCAAGAGAAAGAGATAACAGAGCCATTAAGCGCCCAGTGTGTAATCCCAACAATCTGGGGAAAACCACCTCACTCTGGGGAGAAACGTAATGCCCAGTTCTGGAGAAAACCAAAGAGCAGTACTGGAAACATTTCCAGGCATAGAGCCTCCCAGCTCCAGAAATGCAGCTCACAGGCTTCTTCCCATGGAAACCCCAATCCTGCCCAGGACTGGGCTCAAGGAAGAAGTCCTGCCCATTCCACCACTCTGGCATGGACACCCCAGGAAGGTGTACCTGACCGTGGCAAGGGATTGAATAGGATGCTCTGTAAGGTCCTTTCCAACACAGATCGTTCCAGGAGTTTAAGGCGGATTTGAGCAGCTCCCAGGGACACGAACACCACCCAGCCCTCCCACCTTGTTCAGAACAGGGTCCATCCAGGACTCACCGAGAGCTGCTGGGAACTGAAATTCTCCCTGCTCCCCCTGCCTGGGAAACCCTGCCTCCAGCTCCTGGGAAAGAGGAGCTGCATGGTGCAGGGTGCTGCCGGCTCTGGGTAGCTGCCGCCCTTCAGGCAAGGCGATGGCTCGGGTAGCTCCGGTGACTGTTCTTCCGCGATGATTTTGTGTTTTCCTGCACGTCCACGGGCTTGAGGGGAGTGGGGGGAAGGCAGGGATGAGTGCGAGGAGCAGGGCCAGGCACCGCACGGCAAAGGCGGCTTCTCGTAGGAGCAGCGCGGCGCGACCGGGACAGAGGCGTCCCCACCGCTGCCTGCCACTCCCTGCCACCGCCCGCCCCCGGCACTGCTGACCCCACAGCCCGCGTCCCCGCACCGGCAAACACCACAGAAAATCATGCTGAAACCTCCAATCCTGACCCTGAGCCTTGACCTTTTACCCCCTGACCTTTGACCCCCTGACACTTGACCCCTGCCTGACCATAACCTTTGAACCTTCACCTCTGACCTTTGACCTCTGGCCATTGACCCTTGACCCATGACCTTCACACCTTGACCCCCAAACTTTGACCATGGACCCCCTGACCTTTACCCAATCTTTGCCCTTTGACCCTTTACCTGATCCACGTGACCTCTGAACCCCTGACCATTGACTTTTTACCCTGGCTTTTGACCCCCTGACCTTGACCCCTTGACCTTTGACCCCTGGAAGTTTGACCTTTGACTCCCAGACCCCCCAACCTGCACCCTGACTTTTGATCCTTTAACCCCTGACCACTCTACCTTGTACCCCTCACTACTCTTGTTTTCTGCAAGCCCTCGCTCCTGCTGTGGACTCCCCAGCCCGTCCCTGTCACTCTCCAGCCTGCAGCTGTCATCCCAGTGTTTTTGGTGTGGGTCTTGTCCTGTGAAGGTTCTAGGGTTGTCCCAGCATTAGGGTTGCTGAGTTGTGTTGCCCTGAGGGTTCCAGGGCTGCTGCATTGTGCTGCTGTTAGGGGTGGTGCAAGGGCTGGTGCATCTTTTCCCTGTATTCCTACCCTCCACTGTGTACTCTCCACCCTGTTAGGGATGCTCTTTAGGGTGAGGTTAGGGGTGGTGCAGCTCCACTGGACTCTGTACCCGTAACCTCCACCCCTCAAGCACTCCCTTTGCCCCTCACCCCCTAATGTGCCCTCCAGCCCCCCATGCTGTCCCTCATGCCCCACCACGTTGCCCCTCAGCCCCCAGCCTCTGTGTGACAGCCTCGAGCCTGTCAAGCCTCCTCCCCCTTGCCCCTCAGCCCCCAAATTCTGTATGTCACTCTCAAACCCCTGCTCCTCAGCCCCTCAGCCTCTATGTGACACCCTTCAGCCCACAGATGCTGTCCCCACCTTTTTTTGTTTGGGTGTTGTCCTGCTGTGGGGGCTGCAGTGTCCCTGCTGCTGCTGTGAGGGCTAAAATGGCATCATAGGGGGTGGCGTGAGGGACAGTGCGGGGGCATGAGGGGCAGCGTGGTGGGCACGGCCAAAGCTGGACAAGGGGCGTGGTGGGATGAGGGGCAGGGTGAGAGGGTGAGGGCAAGGAGTGCAACAGGGGTGGAGTGAGAAAAGTTAGAAATAAAGTGGGAAAGAAACAGAAATAGAGAAACAGAGAAATAAAGCGAGAAAGAGACAGAGAAATAAAGTGAGAACATAACGCTCATCTACCACGCTAACCTCCTTCAGCTCACATGCGAAGCCACCTTCACTCATCTCGACCGCTCCGTTACTCCCCGGCCACCACGGGCCATGGGCACACATTCACAGCACTCCATGGGAACGTAGTCCCCAGGAGCCTCAAACAAAATCATCCTGCCTGACAGAACCCAGGCCCCAGCATGGTCTGCACCCATCGCTAAGGCTTGAACATCGCCTCACAGACTGGACAGGATCAAGGAAAAAAAACCCCACCCAGGTAGTGGAAAATAAAAAGCCCACGGCTGGGTGGTTTTTTATTATAAATTTAAAAATTAGTTCAAAAACCTGAAAGGCAAAAATCACAGACACCAGGTTAGAACGAGCCAACACACATGGTCTCAGAGACCGACGCACGCAGACACAGATTCGCACGTGCAGACACAGACAGCAGACGCTCTCACAGACAGACACCCCTTCTTCAGTTTACACACTGACTGCAGCCCTTACTCAAAACACTCCACTCAAGAAGATGCTTCAACACATCTTCCAACTGCTGCTCCATGACACAGAACGGTAGATTCTGGGAAAAATCGGTAGCACCGGTGACTGCAGGGATCCGAATCTGCCTCGGGGACCTGCACGACAACATGAGACTGTCTGCAAGTAGCTGACAGCTAGGAGTTATCCCCCTACCAGGCCCATAAGTTTTCTACCCAAAACCCCATAGACAAGAGATGAACCGTAAAGGTTTATAACTGTTCTACCTAGCTGTGACTCTACGTGCCAGGGCAGGGCAGCTCCAAGTGTAAGTGTACCAAATACAAGCCAAGATGACACGAGGACTTGAGATAACTCTCCAGAAGATAAATTCTTGAGCCCGATACGCTTTGAGGTGACGGAACTTACGGAACTATCGCAGTGAGGAGGGTCTAGCACACTTCATATAGAAGTCCAAGAGAGCGGCACGTGAAAAGAAAATACTTCCAAAACTGAGAAGGAAGATGGATGAGAACATCTTGTGTACTTCTTCTGCTCTCAAAAAGTAAAAATGCAAAGATGTGCTGGAATAAGCCCGATCCGGGAAAGTACGTGAGTAGAGACCCTCGCTGCCGATACAGCCCAGAACAATGCTGATAAAGCACCGAGACACAAAGCCCTGCGACACAGAAGACGATGGACACAACATAACATCGACACAAACTACATAACATAGACACGAGTTGAAACTGCCAGCACTTTCACCTGATGGACCCAAGATTCCTAGCGCAATATGAGCCAGAGGCTGATGATGCTGAAGGAAAGAAAGCTCTACAGCAACAGCTTGTGACAGTGAAACATAACTCCTTACAGTAAGCTAGTGCCAAAGCTGCTAAGAGGATGCTTGAGAAGCTCAGTAGGCCTAGAGAAGGAGGCAGTGACTGCCAGGTGATACAAAGGGATCCCTAGAAAATTACTCTGCCGCTGAAGGCTGAAGTGACACCACAAAACGTGACCGACCAACAAATGGCCAAGATGCATGTGTGCTCGAGTGCGGCTGTGCCGACAAGTAGGTAAAATTGAGACCACGGTGATCGCGCCAGACCCGAAGGTGGGCTCCTCGGGTGAAAAGATCCACAATGACATTGAGACTCGAAAGCTGATGACACGAAGCTCACGACAACACAGAGACGGGTCGGAACTGCCCTGCCCGGCAAAGGTTCGGGTGATGCTGGGGAGAAACCCTCTCCCTTTACTTCCAAGGGGCCCTTCCCACCACAGCCCTCTCTCCTCTAAGCTAACTTCAAATTGCCTCCTGTGACTCCAAAGGTTTTTCCCTTCTCCCCACCACTAGTCCCAACACTTAGCTCTCTGAAGACAGGTGGACGAAATCCAGCCTTGATGGAAAGGAGGCGTTGGCACCACAGATGTCGATACATTCTCCGTGGTCCGCTTTGGCGGCTGCAAAAGATGGAGAACAACGGAAAATTCAGACTGTGACAACACATGCCAAAAGAGACCTCTTCCGCAACACCCCTTCTCTTGTAACTGCCGAGGCTCATCGCTTACCTGCCGTTTCCAAACTTCAGCTCAGCAGCTGCTCACAGTACCTAAGACAACAAAAGAGAAAACGTGATTATCAGCCTTGAGAAGAGCAATCCCCGGGCTACTCTGTACCACTGCCCTGGACTCGCCTCAAATCTTCACCCAACTGCGGAGGCGGCCCAGACAGTACCTGCAAAATGAAAAGGTACACGCTTAGCACGCTGCCACATACCGCTCGCCTATTAATCACCCCGCCTAAATGCTGACTCACCCACTCGCCTCTATTCCTTGGCACGCCCAGGGTGGCAGCAGTAGCTGCAGAGAAACAGAGCAAAAAAACATGCTGAGAGACTGTGAAACCACAGCCTCCCCGCTCCAACTGAAGTACACCACACCTATACCTCAAGCTTGCACCCACCTGGCCTCCAGGATCCAGGGCCAGGACATCTTGCAAGTGGACCACCTAAAACACACAAACAACAATGGATGCTTAGAGCTGTGCCAGAAATTGAGACCCAAGCCATTACAACTCATTCTGTCCAGCAGGCTCCAGTGACCTTGACTGCCAATACCCAGCATTACTACCTAAAAAAAAAAAGACAAGGAATAATGCTGTAACATAGTCACCAATTTACACTGCCCCTGCGAAGACAAACAGCAACTGACCTTCCCATGGGAACCCCTTCACCCGGTATGGGGCACTCTGCCACGGATTTAATCCATCTGCCTCTGAAAGAAAGTCATTACAGAAGTCAAGGTGCTGCATGATAGCTTAACAGCTCCAGACATCTTGTGTCAATCTAGGAATACCATCTAGAGTCCAACTACACTCTAACTACAAATTTCAAGTCCACAGGACGCAACTCTCCTGCAGATCGCACACATGAGGCCATCAAACCCAGAGGTGTGGGATGACTGCAAAACCATGGGCCCAACCAGCCAAGGCGACCGAGAAATTAACAGTACAGTCTTAGTCCTATTACACCTACACACCAGGCTATGCAGCAGGGCAGAGC
The DNA here is from genome assembly GCA_013397725.1 of Rhagologus leucostigma. Classification (NCBI taxonomy): domain Eukaryota; kingdom Metazoa; phylum Chordata; class Aves; order Passeriformes; genus Rhagologus; species Rhagologus leucostigma. Next base: position 358,530 of record VZTD01001449.1, on the reverse strand, counting down.
AGCTCCAGGCCACAAGCAGATGCCCACTATGCAGGAGATGACAAATGAGGGGATGTAACAAGGAAAGAAAAGTCTCTGAGAGAAGAATGACCACAAGGACCAAGAGAATGCAGAACGAGATGACCTAGGTGAGACCAGCGAGCCGATGAGGCTCGAAGAACCCTGGCAGAAGAAGACGCTAACAGAATGACTCATTCCAGGAGCCGCCTGGCAAAACTACAAAGATAGATGCCTGAGAACCACGCCGTCAGCATCCTCTACCTATCTTCACATTCTTAGATGTCCTAATGTGCTGTAATGGATCATTGCGGTGCACAGCTGTTAATACAGCTCAGAACAAGACCATAAAAGACACCCGACTCGACGCTTCTAAAGAGAGATGCAATTCCGATGCGCGTTTGAGCTCACGAGTCAAAGGCTCGACGGTATCGGCCCTGGGCCAAAGGATGCAGAGATCGGAGACGCTAAGGATGACGCCTGGCATTGCAGATAATCCCCTTGAAGGGGTAAGGCAAAAGAGATGCGACAAGATGCCCGAAAGACACAGAATGCACAACAGACAAGTGACACAACACGCACTGGGACTGCTCTGCCCTGCGCACCTCAGCCTTGTGATCAAAAGTGAGGCTTTCCCTTTATGTGGCCTAAGGGGCCCTTTCTCAGACAGCCTCGTCTCCAAAGCTAATTCAAAAATGCCTCCCGACAAGTCCCAACCTAGCACACTGCTTCCATCCCCTCTGTGGGTCATAGCCCTCAACTTATCTCTCGGACATCTGGGGATGCAAATCCATGCTGGGTGTAAAAGGCCGCCTCACCATTTGGGAAGTTCCTGCCCTCAGTGGGATGTTCTCTCTTAGTCAGCTACAGTAAAGAAAACCAAACATCAGTGCCATGAGCTTACCAGCACATCAGCCAAAATCTGACAATTGCCCTACTCACCGTCTCCTAAGAACGCCTGAGTTCTCGGGCCACACGCTCTGGCCGCACTCGGGGGCTGACGCCGTCATTGCGGGGTACACCTGGGTTAAGAGGAGACAAGGTGATGCAGCATTGCTGAAACTCGAGCGGAACCTTGCTCCTCCTCCCCACCTCCCCGACTTGCTGCAAATCCTCGGCCGTTGCCAAAGGCTACCCAGACAGCACCTTCAAATGGAAAAGGTCAAGGCTTCATCACAGAGTCCTGTAATACTTCCAGAAGGCTCACAAGAGCGGCTCGAGGGCAGCAAACCAGCTCTGTCAGCTGGTTGGCAAGGGGGTTCAGCCCCAGCAGGCGAAATACAAGTGGACCACCTAAAATACACAAATGGATACTTAGAGCTGCACCAGAATTTGGCACCCAGGCAATAACAACTGGTTCTGTCCACATGTCACTGCTCACCTTGGTCGCTTGACCTTGACTACTGATATCAGGCTCTACTTCCTAAAGTGAAAGACAAAGAACAACCTGTAACAGAGCCACCATTTACACCATCCCTGAAAAGCCAAACAATGACTGACCTTCCTGGGGGGAGAAGGGGCAAAACAAAACGGAAAGGCATGGACCAACGCAGGGTCCGAAAGTGTCGCATTGCCAGGGTAGTTTCCATCTGAAACTGCCTGACCATGACCTCTTTCCACAAGAGTCTCTGTCATATTGGACCGTCGGTTTGAATGCTGCCGACCATCTGTAAAACACAAAAAAAATGAATGCTTATAGTGTCATCACTAATACAACAACTCTGGTAGCATCCAGTTCTGTGCTGGAATCAATGCCCATCTCAGTCGCTGGTACTCACCCAGCTCACGGTCCCCCTGGTGCAGATATCCCACTGAGCACTTTGCATGTTCAAAATGAAACGAAAAGCCTAATGATGAAGTAAACATAGAGCCAAAAGTCACATCGTTGCTCGGATGTCAGGTGCTGACCCGCCTCATTGCTGTGCTCCTCTGGCTTCCTCCATTCGTATCAGGCTTACATCCTATTCTTCCACAGAAGAATTATTTGTCAAAGTCACCTAGACACACAGGAAAAGCTTAGCCTTTCCCAAGTTCTCATTTCTCGAAGCAAACCACCTAGGATCCGACAACAGCGTGCATTAAGACAGACGACTACAAAACTGAGATGCTGCTGTACCGCTCCCGCCATCTCCGCTGAACCCCACACGGACCAGGCACGGTTGCTCTGTCCCAGGTGTGGCTCAGGCAGCTAAGCAAAGCAAAAGGTTACCTGTAAAGTCTTCTTTCTACTCTGCCTACCCCCCAGTCTACTCCACAGGGCAGAGCAGTTCCAGGCTAAACACAAACTCAAGCATTATGCTACAAACAGTGTGACACAAGGATGATAAAAAAAGCTCTCGGGGAAAACAACAGCAAGGATCAAGATGATGCCAAAAGAGATGACTGATGGTATGGCAACGGTGGACAGAGGAGGCTCTAAGGAGCTGAAGATAAGACTGTAACAGTGACCTGTTCTAAGAACTGTCAGCCACGATGATCAAGATGGCTGTGAGACAATGCCACGTCCAGAACGCTCCCCATATCCTTACACTCTTACAAGCCCCGGGACATTACAACCCATGGCTGGAAAGGATGGATGGCAACACAGCTGGGAAAAAGGCCTCAAAAAACATGTGACTCAACTCCTCCAAGATGCAATTCCAAGACACAGCCAAGCCCACCAGTAAAAGAACAAAAGATATCAGCATCGTGCTGAGAAGTGCAAATGTTCAAGAACCTAGAGATGACGACCGACACTCGTGATAAGCCCCTTGAGGGTAAAAGGCCTCAGAGATCTGACCCAAGGGATGCCAAAGACACAGAAGACACACTGGACAACACAACACAGACTGGAACTGCTCTGCACTGCACACCCTATGGCTACAATCAAAAGTAGAGCCGCTCGTTTCACCTATCCTAAGAGGCCCCTTAGAGAGGGTCCCTTTCCCCTACATTAATTTTTAAATCTCTTCCGGGATTTTCCGACCTGCTACCCTGCTATCATCCCATCTCCAGGTCGTGGCCCCCAACTTAGCTTTCAGACAGCCAGTGACATGAATCCACACTGGATGTGAAATGAGTCTGCCTCAGCTATCTCAGAAAGCCCTGTGATAGCTGGGTCAGCCTCTTAGTCAGCTATCACAAAGAAAACCAAGATCAGTGCACGAGTTTAGAAGCCAAATCCCAAGAAGTCAGCTACTGACCATCTCCTAAGTGCACCCAGGTCCTTGAGTGCCCAGCTTCATCCCGAGGTGAAGGCTGTGGCCATCATTACAGTGGACAGCTGAGTTAGCAAGATACAGAGTTACACGGTGTTTCTATGAGCGCAGTGGACACATTTATGTGCCTTAAGGCAGGAAAGCCTGAGGGGGCTCCCAAACGCACACCGTTTCCCACCGTGCTACTTTCAAAACCCCTCCTAGCAATTCCTAACCTAGCACCCTACTCGCACTCCCTCTCGCAGTTACAATCCTCAACTTACCTCTCAGAAGCCTCCATCTCAGACATCATCTCTGACACTGGACAGGTCCCTTTTGTGACACAGTGAACGTGCTGAAAAATTTGAAGTTTCATACTTGACACAGCATGGAATTTCACAAGTTGCAATGCTCCTACGAAAAACAAGAACAAAAAAAAGGAAATTACAAAAGCACCTGACCACTCCTAAACACTCAACCCCAAATCATGAACTTAAACACTCCTTGCACTCAGTGCTATCTTCTTCATGGTGTCTTCAAAGCCTCAGGTGCTTTAGATACCTAAAACACCTGCTGAAATAAGCTGAGAGAACCTGAAAGAGCTCCTTCATTGAAATACTTGAAATAAGAGGAGAGCTCCAACACCACCTGATCCCAGAGAGGGACTAAGCCCCTATGGTCAAGGGCTGGGGTTAATATACCCCTGGCCGTGCCCGCCTCTCGTTCCCACAATGCCTGGGAAAAGGGAGGAGGCAATTACCATAAGGGATAAAAGCACTGAGACGAGCTGCAGCTGTTTGGTTCCTCTGACTTGAATTCGAGGTGAGTAAAGGGCTCTGTAGGTACCTTCTTTTTTACTACAGCTACAACCACTGAAAGGGCAGACAGCAGGTTAAGAAAAAAACCTTCTCGTTTCAGCAGCGTCGAGAGGCAAGCTGAATAATTTGTTGTTAACTTGCCTATCTGCTCGTTAGTAGCTATTGAGTAGTGCTCTGTAGGTAGGGTAGGGAAGAGCAGTAATAATGTAAGTAGTATAACTCCTACTGGGGCCTCTAATTAGGGCTGTGTACATTATAAATAAAAATAAGAAAAATAATGGACTCTCAGGCAGCATTAGGGTTGTGTGTATGCTGGGCTTGCTCCCTTGTGAGAGATTTGGTGCTAGGGCATGGGTAGAAGTACCCTGAAGTGCACATTTAAACTCTTAAAATGCTGGAAAAGGGGGAGCTTCCTTCAACTGAACTCCTTAAAATGAGGGACCAGGGGGTGTTTGCCTCTACTTAAATCAATACCATGGCAATAAATGGGTTCTTCCCTCTGAATACCCCAAAATATTGGAAAAAGAGGGATTTTCCTTACTTCAAGTCTTTCTGATGGTGGAAAGAGGGGGATTTTTCCCTCAATTCAAACCCTTAAAAAGGAGGGACAACAGGGCTTTCCCCTGAATTTAAACCTTAGGATGATGGAAATGGGGGAGTTATGCTCAATTCAAACCCCTAACATAGCATTGTCAAGGTTTCCCCCTTCCATTTAAAGTAGAAAATGATGGAAAGTGGGGATTCCCTGTCAGGTGACATGCCCAAGAGCACAGAAAAGACAGGGTTTTCTTCAATTGATACCCTTAAATTTGCAGGGGAAGGGGATTCTGCCTCAGTTTAAACACAGACAATTATGGAAAAGGAAGTTTTTTCCCTCAGTTTAAACCCCTTTTCTCCTAATAGCCCCCCTTTTTTTCTGGGGCTACTGGGGAAGGGCTGACAAGATGAAAGGGGAAAATTGAATGTTTCCCCCAGGACCCCACATGCTGCCCCTTGGCACGAGGGCTTTTCCCTTGGCATTTTCTGGGAGCAATGCTCTGTGCCCAGGTGCATCCAGCTGCTCCCCAGCCCCTGCTGGATGCTCCAACCGTTGTTCCTGGAGGGACACTCGGGATGGCCTCTCTGGACCAGCAGCTCCCTGCAGGGGTGTGCCTGGGTAAGCCTCTGAGAGCAGCCTCTGGCAGGAGCCGCCCCCTCCTCATCCTCACTGGTCCCACCTGGGGCTGCTGTGCCTTGGAGTGGGGGGTGAGGTGGAGAAAGGTCCTGCTGGTCGTTCTCTCTCCTGCACAGCCCTCCGTCTGCCCCTGAAACACCAGTGTGCCAGGCTTCCCTTCCCATGGAAGACTGGGTGGTTCTCTGATCTTCTGCTCTTCCCTGGCAGTGCACACGGACAGGCAGCAGAGATGGTCCCTCAGAGGGTTTTCTTGGGTTCCCGGTTCCTCCCTCAGCTCCTCNAGGCCCTTCCTTTGAAGAGATCCTAAACTTGTCCCCCACCTCGGCTGTTCTCAGAAGCCCGAGTTCTGAGAGTGCGGCGTGAGGGGGGATCAGGGAATGGAGCTGATTCCCGGCTGTCCAGGTGTTCCCTGGCTGCTCCCACACGTGGGGCCCGGCTTACACGGTGGGAGCAAACAGCTTTGTCCTATAAAGGAGCTTTATCTCATGTAAAGTCTCGTATAAACGCCTGGAATGCGGGGGGAGTCGGAGTATCCGGCTGTGCCCAGACAGGGACGGCGCCATGGAGCAGTATGTTATGGAATAACTACTTCTTGTAACTGGAATTGTATCGCAGCACTTTTATATGCAGCTCTGGATGTACGCTGAATGAAGCGGCTCTTTAGCACAATAAATTGAGCAGTTTGGAAAAACCACGGAATACCTCCGAGTTCTGGATTGGGAGAGGGTTGGGGCTGCTCCATGATAACGTGCAGGGCTTGGAGGTGGGAGGTGAGGATGGGGAGAGGAGTGGGGGCTGCTCCTCGGGCTCGGGGCGCCGCGTGCGCTGCCCGGACTTTCCCTTTTCCTTCCCCGTTCCTCATGTTCTCCCTCATTTCCCTCAGGGCTGTGCCCAGGGCGCCATCCAGCGGCCGCGATGGGAACAGCCCCCGCGGGCGGCGGGGGAGGGCGGGGTTCCCGCGTGATTGACGGGGCCGGCGGCCAATGGGGAGGCGGGGAGGGGCGAGGTCTGGCCAATGGGAAGGCGGCGCGGGGGTGCGCGCGGCCAGTTTGAATCGGCGGGAGCGGTTGGGGCGGGCGGGCATGGACGGGCCCGGGCGGTGAGCGGGATAGCGGGATGGGGAGCGGGATAGCGGGATAACGGCATGGGGAACAGGGTAACGGCATGGGGAACAGGGTAACGGCATGGGCAGCGGGATCGGGGCGTGCCCCATCCCCCGGAGCTGTGCGGGCGCCGTGGGGGCGGCGGAGCCTCCGCCCGCCCCGTGCGCTTCCCACCCTCCGTGATCCCGGCCTGACCCGGCCTGTTCCCTGCAGGAATTACGAGGCTCAGATCCGGAATTACCGAGGGCCCGACCCGCTGGAGCCGTGGGACAGGTGAGCGCGGCCCTGGCTCGGGGGGCCCCATCCCTGTCCCGGTGTTGCCCCATCCCTGCCCCATCCCAGGCTCGGAGCTGACCCTGGAATGGTTTCCAGGTACCTGCAGTGGGCAGAGAGATGTCTCCCGCTCCAAGAGAAGCAGACCCGCTGGCCCGGGCTCCTGGAGGAGCTGGTGAAGGTGTTCGTGGGCGACAAGAGGTACCACCAGGACCCGCGGTTTGTGAGCTACTGCGTTAAGCTGGTGGGTATAGCTGCGGTTTTTTGGGAAATAAACTGTCCTAAAATATTCCTGCTGCAGTTCTGGGACCGCAGAGAGGTTTGGGAGGAGCAGGAGGCCTCAGGAATTCTGATCCTGTGCAGAACAGCTGAGTCTTGCTGGAGCACAGTGTGCTTTTTAAGCTGTGTAGCTTGAGGGGTGTGTCTTAACTGCTCTTATCCTTAGAAAATGATGCTTTCCTACGATGATAACTAAGAAATTCTAATGTTTTTTATTTTGCCTGCGACTCCCTTGGATGTTTTCGGAAGTGCTGATGGCTCTGTGCGTTTGTGTTGTGCAGGCAGAGTTCATCTCTTCCCCTTGCCAGTACTTTGAGTACCTGCACGGGCAGGGAATCGGAGCCAAGACCTCGGATTTCTACCTGGCCTGGGCTCAGCTGCTGCTGAGGGAAGGCAACGTGCAGGGAGCAGGAGCTGTGCTCCAAAAAGGGCTCCTCAACCAGGCACAGCCCCGGGAGAACCTGCAGCAGCTCCACTGGTAATTCTGGGGCTTCTTCTATTCCTTTGTTCAGTGTTCACAGTGCTCATAATTACTCATAATTAACCATGGGTAGCGTGTGGTTAATTTTTTTCTTCCTGTGCACTTATTTTTGGTAAAGGGAGGTTTAAACTTACCAATGTTTATTTGCTGTTCAGTATTTATTGGGTGTTCTAGGATGTATATTTTTAAAAAAGTATCCCAGAGTGAAGCAAATCCTTGAGCTGAGTCTTGGAGTTCAGCATTTAATTCTGGGAAGTTAAATGCAAAAAACCAAAAGTAAAATGTAATGTAAAACATAAAAGAAACACCCAATTCTGTTCTCCTGCTGCCTCTTGCAGGCTTTTTTAGTTTTGCAGCTGTGGAGGCGTCCATATACAGTACAAATCATGGTTTTCAGTGTTACATTTCATGGCATGATTGTACAAGGAAATTGAAGGTTGCTGGGAGGTGGAGAGGGACGAGGGACAGGTGCTTTCATGGTAATAACTGAGGGGTTTTTTTGCAATTCAGCTCCCTGCAGAGTTATGATCCTCGGAATCCTCCTTTGCAAGGTGAGGATGAAGAGTCCTGTTTGATCTGTAGCTCCACTAAATGAATCTTTTACCTCAATGAGTGAGTTTTGTCACTGAAGAAAACAAATTCCCTGTGGAAACCACTTCATTTTCCCTCTGTTTATCTAAACTATTCTTAAGGGCAATGTATTCAAAACAAGTTATTAATTTTCCAGTGCTTCAAATTTATCAAAATGCGCAAAGGAGTAAATTATTTTTACTCATTAACGAGCAGGAAATATTTCTGTTATGTTTTCTGTGCCAGATGCTGCTGTTGTAAAACCACTTCAGACTTCCCATGCTGCAAATCAAATGGCTCCCTCAAAAGGTGTTTCAAGTCCCAATCCCTGCAAAAATCAGGTAGATTATGAATTATTTGTGAAAGATGTTTCATGTGGAGTTTGGGTTGCTGAGCTTGCCTGAATAAGGGTAGAGTGACTGGTGTATCTCAAAACTGATGCTGAGATGACATCGCCGCTGTTTTCCTGCTGCAAGCATCACAGCTCTGTAGGAATGTCTCAGCTGGGAAGCACTGGGATACACTCAGTGGCCTGACACACTCCCAGAATCACAGGGATAATATTGGCAGTGAATCTGTGCCAGTTGTGCTGCTTGAATTTTATTTTATTTTACTTTTTGGTGTTTTATTTCCCTGCTTTAGGGTCCGGATGCTGCTGATTCTCAGTGCTGTGCTGCTGGAAAAGAAGTGTAAGTGCTTGGGTGGGCCTTTTAAAGTCCCGCTGTGGGAAAATGAGCTCTCTCCTGGGATAAATCCCCCAAGCCTGGCCCTTTCCTCCCTTTCCCTCCCAGGAACTACGTGACCTACATCTCCAAGTCCGAGGTTGTGCCGAAGGCGCCGTCGGGTGCCACGGGGTGGGAGCAGGTCCCGATGTACGACAAGAACCTGCTCCTGTGCGAGGGCTCCGAGCTCTCCTTCGAGGAGCTGAGGGCCAAGAGATACTTCAGGAAATATGAGCTCCTCAAGAGGCAGCAGGAACTGGGTATCCTCCTTTTTCCAGCTCTCCCAGTGGCTCTTTCCTGGTTAAGCTCATCCTTTGGGCTCCTCTTTTCAATGCCGCATCAGTGGTGTCTCTCCTGAGGCGCCAGGAGGCAGAGTGAGCCATCAGCATGTCGTACAGACCATTTATATTCATTTAATGTCATTGTTTAATCCTCAGAGGAGGAGAAGAAAGACTCCATGAGGAAAAAGGAGTCGGCAGTCCTGGAGCTCCAAGCCCTGCAGCAGAAGCTGGACCAGCTGACCCAGCTCTCCAGAAGCCTGGAGGAAACGAGACTGGAACCAGGAGTTGAGCCAAACCAGGGGGTGGTGAGTGGGTTCTGGGATGGACAGGAATGCTCTGCCTGGGCGTATCCCACAAAATCCAGCTGTGCTGTAGGAACCGGTGTTGGTTGTTAACCCAGTCTGGAGGTTGAGGCCGCAATACCAGTGTGGGAAACCTGGCACAACTTGCACCACTCAGATTTTAAAGGTTTCACCCTAAAGTGTGGCTTTGCTTCTCCACCGTTTCGTTTGAGATGCAGATGGAAGTTCCCTTGGGTTTTGGGCACGTGGAACTGACAGGGAAAATGGGAATGGCTGTACCTGGGGGGAATCTTGGGTGTTTCTCATCCCTAAAGGTTCTGTTATGTTCTGGCCATGTGGAACTGGCAGGGAAAATGGGAATGGCTGCATTTGGGGGGAATTTGGGTGTCACAGAATGTTTCTTATCCCTAAAGGTGCCCCCACCTGTGAGGCCCAGCACATGCCACATCTCAGGAAACTGGATGGCACCTGTTCCAGGGCTGGATGTGCCAAAGTCCCAAGCGCTGGTGCTGCAGCAGCCCCAGTTCCAGGCACCACCAGCCACAGCTCCCACCCCGCAGCCAGGGAAGCCCCTTGGTGACCACACCCCAGCCGCCTCCCCCTGGGAAGCACCAGAGGAGAAGGACCCAGCTGAAGCTCGGCCAGAGCTTGGGGAGCTCCAGAACAGTTTGCTGCACCCTCCCTTCACTGCTGCTCCAGCTCAGGAACGGGCTCATCCCGACCCGGCTCTGCCTCGGAGCGCGGGAGAACTGTGAGTGTGAACAGGCTCCTCCTCTGCAGTTGTATCCTCAGGGTCCACACTGGGAGCTGGGAATTAGCTGAAAATAAGCCTTTCTTCCCCTTCTGGAAAAAAAAAACAAACCTGACCTGAAACCAGTATTTATTAAGCTTAGATCAAACTTGGTCCTCATGGCTATTTTTAATTCCTTTTACCCTGTGGTTTAATTGCAATAAGAGGAAAGTCGGTGTGTAATGCCTGGCTGGCCCTGGCACGCTTGGAATAAACCCCAGAAAGTGCTTTGCTCCTGCAGATCCCACTCCAAGGTCTCCAGTAAAAGATAAAAACTGCTGGTATTTCTCTCCTGCACTTTTGCTGTGGGACTTGGCCACAAAACTGGGGGGCAGAGGGAGAAACCCAGGCTGGCAAAGCAAGGGTGGCTCAGTGGGCTTGGCCGAGGTTGGGAACAGTTATTCACCCATATTCTGGAATTCCTTGGAGGCAAACTGTGTCCAAGGAGAGCTTTCAACGGATTTTAACCTTTTTAAAGGACTCTGCTGTCTCCCAGGTTATTGGCACCTGTAGGACAAACTTTCCAGGGTAATCTTTAATAATATTCTAAAGGACCTCTCACTTCATTGAAATCGGGATTAAAATGGGATTTAAATAGCTTTTATTCCAAGGTAATGGTGTGACTCTTTCTTCTGAAGGTCCCCTAAAAAGATATCGGCTGGATTAACTCCTGCTGTGGATGTGAAGGAAGGTGAGGAACCTTTCGAAGGAGACTGATGCCATTGGTGTGGCTGTTCCCAGCTGGGAATCATTAACTGCATGTGGACACTGGTTCCAACCCTGGCAAAGCTTTCTGACTTCCCAAACTCCATCCCTGCATGTCTGGGCAGGGTCCCTCTATCCTTTCCATGGATCTAGTCCCTGTTCCCGTGTTCTGAGACGTTCCTTTTGGAGCGGGTTGGGAATCGCTGTTTGTCCTCGCTGGCTTCCTGCTTCACTTTCTGTGTCGGGATAGAGCATTCCTGGGAATTGCACATGGATTCCTCGGAGGCCACCCAGCTGTCCCAGGTCCCTCTTGCCCTCCAGGGCAGCCTCCCTTGGCAATCTGCCACGCAAATGTCTGAACAAGCCGAAATCTCTCCCCAAATTCTGCATCGCTGCTGCTCCTCCTGTTTACTTCCCTCACTAACATTTTGCTGGAATTCTCATAAACAATCCCAGGCTCCTTCAGGAATGATCTTGCTGTTGTCTTTTCCAGCCTCCAGAGCTGGGAATTCCTCCTTTGCCTCTGGAAATGTTTCCCAAGCCACCCCCAACACCTCACTGGGAGGAGCAATGGGGACAACAACGCCCTTCAAGGTGCAGCCGTCGCCCACGGTTCACACAAAGGAAGCCTTGGGTAAGGTCTGGAATAAAGTTTTCCTTCCCCTGGAGTTAGTGGGATCTTCCCTGGAAATGTTAGTGGAGCCTTTTTTAGCCAAGGGAGCTGTCTAGGGATGGGCATGTGCCCCATTCAAGGAGGAAAATAACATTATATCAATACTTGTCTGTGGGGATTATCTGGGTGACCCAAAACTTCTGACCAGAAATTGATGGTTTAGTAATCCCAGCAGCCACATCCCATCAGTTCCTGGATAAATCACTGCCAGGCTTCTTTGGGAGCGTGTTGTCTGAGCTGCTTTTGTCAGGGAATCCTGTTTGGGAGGGGAAGACCTAAACCAGACTAATTTGGAAGTTCACAGTCAGCTCTGCTTGATGCTGAGCTGAATAAAAACGAAAAAATAAACCCCAAAAGCCTGTGGCATTCATTAGTCTTCCAAATATCTAAGTTTTCAAAAAATCTGAGAAATTAAAGGAGAATTTGCTCCCTTAGGTAACTTGGAATTTCACCTTGGAGAGGGAATAAAAAGGGCCAATGTGTGTTGGCTACATTGGCCCTTCCCGTGTGTGTTCAGTTGTCTGGGGTGTTTAAATGCAAGAGGGAGGATTAATTGGTTATTGACTGCTGATAAATTATGAGAACATTATCATTAATTAGCATTTAAGGCTTTTAGAGTTAATTGGCGTTTGATTTGGCTACTACGCAATGGAAGAACCTCTGAAAATTTCTTTTGCTGGGAGTGTTATGCCTTTCTTATTTATTCCTTTATTATTTCTTTCTTTCTTAGGTGTTCTCATGGATATGTTCCAAACACCCTTCTTGCCTGAGCCATCTCCCCTGGAAGACAGCGAGGAACAATTCGAAGCCTTCTGCAGAAAAAGTGGTGTGTGCTCTTTATTTTCCCAGTCCATGGAATTCCATCCTTTACTTCCCATTGTCACCTGAAGCCCGTCTGAAACCCAGGGGCTTTACAAGAGTGAGATTTCACAACTGGGTTTGGGCTGGAAAAATCTTCTTTCCAAGAGTTTGTAGGAAAGATGATTGGAGTGGGAATTCTGCAGGTGCAGCTGGATGGAGCCCTGAGCATCACGTGCCTGGACAGGGGGGAGAATGTGGCTGTTTAAATAATCTTTACTGGGTGAAGATAACACAGGTTATCTTTTATTTGCAGAGCCTGGTGGATGTTTGAAAACCAACATCGTTGTCCCTGTCACTCCTGCATTTGCCATCTTTGAGGATGAGGAGGAGAAAGAGAACAGCAGGTAAGGAGGGAAAAGGGAGCAGCTGAGCTCAGCTCCTTAAAAATCACGGAGAAAATCGATCCCATTCCGTGGGACTTTGCTGTGGCTGTGCCAGGACTGGCTCGGATACAACTAGTAGCAGCTGCCTGGAGTGGCAGGAGAAAAGCAGGAGTTGCTGCTCTGGGATTGCACAACTTCCCTGTTTGGACAGTGCTTGGAAGTTCTTCATTCTCTGGAGAACTTGGAGATAACTCTGAGCTGCTGCAGCTTCTCCGAGTCGCTGCAAATGAGGCTCTTAAAATCAAATTAAAAATTCAGGTTAAAACGAACAAACCTCTGTTGTGATCAGTGTGCCTGGGAAAGCTCCTGGGGAAATGCTGTTCTAAACTTTTTGGATCATTTTTCAGGATCCCACAGCACAGGAACAAACCAGAAGAGCCCAGAACTTTTGGGGAACGTCCTCTAACCGACTGTGCAGCAGAAGTGAGTGGTGATCCTGCAGGGATTAGCCTTGGAAGTGGGTTATTCACTTATGAGGGTTACCAGTGTGGATGGATTCACCTCTGCTCTATCCCAGTCCCACAGTATCCTTGGGAATGATGCCTAGCTGAAGGCTGGATACCTTTCCCCATTTCCTGCCAATGCGATGAGCTTTTTTGATTGTTGATTGACATAAAACTGATGGAGAACTCCACCTCTCAAATGTGTGGATTTGGCATCGGTTTGGGGGAGGAAGAGACATTTCATCTTCCAGCAGCCACCTCGCAGCTTCCATAGCCAAGGAGATGGATAAAACTTGGATAGAAGTGATCCCTTCCCATGGGATTGGCTTTTCCAGGCTCTCATGGCCATTTCTGGGGGTCTGGCATTTTGCTGTGGCTTTGATTATTACCAACATTCAGACCTAGTCTAAAACTATGGAAACATGAGATTCAGGTTGTATTTCAGGATAATTTGGATGCTTTAATTTTAAATCTCGATGTTTTTTCCTGCCTAGGAAGAAACGGGGACCACGGAATTCCTGCGGGATGATTACACGGTGTGGAATGGCCCCTGCAGAAACAAAGCCCTGGCTCCCAGTCCGGACAACACCAGGGACTTTGCCCGAGCTGCCCAGCTCATGTCCACACCCTTCAATTACCTGGCAGCTCCTTCCTGGCCCCCTTTGGAGGACAGAGGTAAAATAAGGAATATTTTGGGTGGAAGATATTGAATTTGGTGCCTCACGACTCCCATTTCTGCCCAAATCCTACCCAAGCGTGGCTCCTACTGCTGCCACTCCTGAGTCTACTTTCCCTGTGGAACAGCAGCTCATCAGCTCTCCAAGGATTTTTAATTGGGATAAGAGGGGGTGATGAGGGACAAGAGAGGCTTTGTGTGTCCAACTGCTGCTGTGAACCATTCCAAGGGGTTGGGAATATCCAAACGTTGGCTGAATCCCCTCTGGGAGCACCTTTATGCTGCTCTGCCCCTCTTAAGTCTTGGAATCTGCTCCCTGGAGAAATCCAGCTGTTATTTTAACTTGGATATTTGAAATGAGGCTTTGCTGAGGTCTGGTTTTTGTGGCAGCAGCTTTCAGAGCTGCTGGGTGAGAATACTCCAAATATTCCTGCTTTTGGGGGAATAAGCATTGATTTGCTCTTGTTCCTGTTCCCTTTGTTCAGCCCATGAGGAAAATTTGCCTCAAATGGATTTAGAGTTCTCTGGAGAACTGCACAGGCAGCCAAAGGCCAAGAAGTTAAGGTATGCTGCTCCCAATCCAAGTTTTTCAAGGTTTTCCACTGTATTTGTGTCAGCCTGGCTCTGCCCAACACTCATCCCATCACTCTGCGAGTGAGTGGACCTGACTTTGGTGACCGTGCCCCAAAAATCCTCCCAGGATTTAAGTTCTGCCCCACTGAAATTAAAAATTACCTGGCCAGAAATCCACGGTTTGCTTCTCTTGATGAACTCGGGAGTTATTAGGGAATGGGTAACATGGCTTGACCAAATCTAATTTTCCTAAGAAAATTCCATTTTATTTGCCTCTGTGTTGGCCATGATGGCATTTGACACATTTTTGCTCCCCGAAGGTGCCAAACCACCAAGGCAGAAGGTTAATGATACAGTATTATTAATAATTAATAATATTTTGTTTAAATCCATAGGCCTGTTCTCGAACACATCCCAGAACAGAGAGAGCTTCATGGAACTGTTCCGAAACAAGGGACTGGAATCCAGGGAATTGCTGCAGCTGCTTCCCAACGACTGCATGAGCAGACAGCTCCAAGCAGAACTGGATATTCCTCCTCCCTTGGAGTGGATAGAACTTCCCAGGAGAGGCTGTGTGGAGCTGGGCAGGACAGGACAGCCCGGAGCGGGAGACCTACAGGTACACGGCATTCCCTGGTTTTCTTCCCTGGATTCCAAGGGCAGTGCTTTGTGCCCTGGAGAGAGCAATTCCATGATTCCTGCAAGGAGGTTGCTGCTCACCTGCAAGGAATATGAGGAGGGATGAGTGTGGGTTGTACCTGGGTTGCACATTGCCATGGATACTCCAGAGTGCAGGAATACTTGGAATCCTGACAGGTTCTGAGCTCATTGAGGCTCAAACACTTTGGGAAACTCTGGATTTCTGGGCAGGTGCAAAAGCTGGAGTGTCAAAATCAAGGAATACTTCACTTATCCCTCCTGGGGTTTTTTGGTTTATTATTTTCTTTAAATCAGTGATGCTCATTCAAGCCCAAGCTTGTGTTACCTCCTTGGAATGACACCCAGAGCTTAAACACTTCCCTTTTTTCCATGAAGTCCTTGTTGAGAACCCTTGGGACATGGAATTGATTGGCAAGTTCTTGTCAGAGCTTCCGAAACCGCTCCACACCTACGCCAACTACTTTGAGTGGAAATCTCCTCTTCCATTCATCAAACTGAAGGCTGAACTCTCATTGGGTAAGAGCTCCTTCAAACTCTTCATTGCCAAGCATTTCTTGAAGCTTTCTCTGGGAAAACTTCTCGGAGGTATGTGGGAATTCAGCTTCCTTGTCTGTGTATATCCAGATAGCTTCCAGATTATCTCAGCCTCAGGTTGGGAATCAGGCCTGGGGTTGGTTTGTTTGTCTTTTATAGCATGAGCCTTTTGGATGAGGCATTTTTCCCAGTTTTGCCTGTAAACTGGGCCACAGCTCTCCAGCTTTGTGTGGAACAGCAGCGGGCCCGTGTCAACAAAAGCTGTAGGACAGGGATTGCAACATCCCTGTGGGACTTAAACATTAGTGTTTACTTTTCAGGGCATGCCCTTTGGAATTTGACTGCTTCCAGGGGGTCAGGCAAAAATAGAAACACTGGGGTTGAGCGTGTGGCACTTCCAGCACTCCTGCTCTCTCCTGTTCCTAGCAGGAAGAGATTTGTAGGGAAAGACTGGATCTAGGCTTAAATAATTCATATGGGATGGGTGCTTTTCTCTTTTTTTCTCCTTTTTTTCCCTCTGTGCAGCTGGCAAGCAGGATTTAATGTTAATCTCTTAAAGGTTCCAGCTCATTCCATGTGGACTGCCTGGTTGGAGAGGGAGCTTTTGCCCAAGTCTATCAAGCTTCTGTCCTGGATGCCAGCAACCCTCGGAACAATCAGAAAGTGATATTCAAGGTCAGTGGTGTTGGGCCACAACAGCTCTCCTGGAATAATTCTGGAGTCTTCCCTCCCCCTGGGTGGATTCACGCACATCCTTGGCCTTTCCACATCAGATCTGCCTCTGGGATCTTTTCATGGATCTTTTCTCCAACAGTTAGTCCTTTGGGAAAAATTAAAGCCCCTCTTTAACCCCTGAAGTGAAACTTTTTCAGGACAGAAGGTGATTTATGTTTTCTTTGGAGCATCAGGGATACACTGAGTGTGTGGAATTGTGGCATGGGATTGAAGTCTTGATTTGAGAGGATTAATCATGGAATTTATCAACCTGAGAATAATTACTGTGAGGGTGGGGAGGCCCTGGCACAGCTTTCCCAGGGAAGCTGTGGCTGCCCCATCCCTGGAAGTGTCCAAGGCCAGGTTGGACACTGGGGCCTGGAGCAACCTGGGAAAGTGGAAAGTGTCCCTGCCATGGCAGGGGATGGAACTGGATCATCTTTAAGTTCCCTCCCAGCCCAAACCGTTCTGGGATTCTGGGAGAAGTTCAAGAGGGAAGGTGCCTGATCTGCCATTAAAAACCAACAACAAAAGCCAACCTGAGAGGAACTCCAGCTTTTCACACTCCCAGATTTTCCCAAGAAATCCCCTTCTTTCTTCCAGGTCCAGAAACCTGCCAACCCTTGGGAGTTCTACATTGCAACCCAGCTGCTGGAGAGGCTGAGCCCCAGCGTGCGCCACCTCTACATCCACTTCTATTCTGCTCATTTCTTCTCCAACGGCAGCATTTTGGTGGGAGAGCTCCACAACTACGGAACGCTGCTCGTGAGTGCCACCAGCTTGTGCTCTGGAGCATCTCTGCTCTTTTGGAGCGTTTCCTCCACTTGATTTACCTTCTTTGGGAATATGTTGTTCCTTAATCCATGCTGTGTGTCTCCGACTTCCAGAACGCCATCAACATTTACAAGAAGCTCCCGGAGAAGGTGATGCCCCAAGCCCTTGTCATCTACTTTGCTGTCAAAATCCTTCACATGGTGGAGGAGCTGCACAGCTGCAAAATCATCCACGGGGACATCAAACCTGACAATTTCATCCTGGGAGAAAGGCAAGTGTCTCCTGTTGTCACCAGGTGTCACCACATGGGAGCCTGGAGACACTGAGGGGGTTGTTCCTTGTTGTGGTTGAAGGTTCCTGGACAATGACACGTGTGACATTGACGGGCTCTGCCACGGCCTCACCCTCATTGACCTGGGCCAGAGCATCGACATGAAGCTCTTCCCTGAGGGAACAGCCTTCACTGCCAGGTGTGAAACATCTGGATTCCAGTGCGTGGAAATGCTGACAAACAAACCATGGAACTACCAGGTAAGGGATGGCCTGGAATCTCGGAGCTTCCTGCACGCCGAAAAATTGGACTCTACCAGAGTTGTAGCCTCTTGCAGAGCTTCTCCCCCTCCACAGGGTGTTTTCAGCTCCGTTTTAGTGCTCTGGGTATGTTTTTGACACGAAACTGGGTGTGGTTTTGGTTTAGACAGACTACTTTGGGATCGCAGCCACTGTGTACTGCCTGCTCTTTGGGACCTACATGCGCCTCAAAGACGACAACGGGGTCTGGAAGCCTGAGGGAACCTTCAGGAGGTGGGTGTCCAAAATATTCCCCAAATCTTTGCCTACGTTTCCTAGAAACCCACGTTAGTACCACACTGCTTCAAGGCTGGGTCTGTCACAGCTTTTCTAACTGGGAGCAGAGTAAAAATTAGTACTTTAACAGCTGAATTTAGCGCTTTTTTGATGCTTTTTTGTCCTTTTTTGCAGGCTTGCCAACGCTGAGCTGTGGAAAGAGTTCTTTGAGAGCTTGCTGAACATTCCCAGCTGCCACAACCTGCCTTCCCTCGGAGCCCTGCGCCAGAAGCTCAAGGATTTGTTTTGCAGGTCCTATGCGAAGGAAATCAAGTTCCTTCGGAACAGACTCGTCGTGTTGCTCATCGAGCACAAACGCTCGCGGAAATAAGGGTTGAGTTTGCACAGTTTCCAAGGACTTGGGGTTTTTTGGATGTGGAATCTTTTTGTAATAACTTGGTTTTAAATAATAAATGGGTTTGGGGTTGACTTCAGCGATGATGGCTTGCATCTTTCTGTGCTTTTTTGGGGGGAAAATACGCTAAAATGAGTTGTTAACTGGTTTGAGAGGCAGTGGGTGTGCTTGGGTTGGGCTTTTCCTGCTCCACCTTGTCCTTAGGAATTTCTAGGATGGAGGAAATGGAGGTTTGCAGGTCAGATTTAGGCTGGACAGGACTGAACCCTCGCTTGGCACCTCCAGTTCTGACCTCCCCCCACATCATTATTTGAGCTCAGGGGAAAACCAGAAGACAAATGCCTCTTGTTTGCCTGTACCATGGCAGACGTTTGGGAAAAAAAGTGTTCCTTTAAAAGGAATATGTTAGCAGAACAACTCCTGAGGGAGGAGAGGGCATTAATTTGATTTTTGCATCTCCCCACAGGAGGGAGACACCAGCCTTTGCTATTCTTCCTCCTCCTGCTTCTGTTTCAGGGGTGGTTTTCCTCTGCTTAAATTGTTCAGCTGGAAAACCATGGTGAGCCTGGGAACCTGGTACAGCCTGGGATAGTCAGGAAGAGCTGGGATGTGTTGGTTCTCCTAGGGTTTGCTGTTCTCCCTGCAGCTGGGGCTCCTCTCCCTGCCCTGATGGCAGAACCTCTCGGATTCCCCTTGGAAGCAGCCTGCATCCCATGGCACATGGAAAAGCCTTGGGCTTTGATCCGAAGCAGCTGGTTCCTGACTCAGCTGGACCGAGTTGCACCAGGAGGCAGATCAGCTGGAGCAACCTCGGAGCTGATGGAAACATAAACATTGGATGCTGGGGTGGCTTTTTTCGTTCCTTTTCTCCCTTCAGTTGCGTTTTTTTACGAGCTGAGCCAGAGCCAGCTGTTCTCTGGCCAGGCCAAAATCTCTGCCAGGCTCAAGTTTGTAGATCTATATTGTAAATTATGTATTTTTAGTTCTTCATATAATGCACAGGGATATGTGGAGGAGCACTTTTTAGAGCATTATGAGCACGATGGAGCTTTTAGCTGCAGCTTTTGCCCTATAAATGCTGTTATTTTACATTAAACACCCTTAAAAACAGCCCCCTGCACCGGCCACCTGCTTTTGCCCCTGCCCCACCATCATCCCATGGAAAGCAGGGAGAAGAAAGGTTAAAACCATCCCATGAGGGGTAAGAATGGATCAGTGGAGGGGATGAGGAGCTGGGGTGGAGGTTCTGCTTTTCTACTTGATTTTAAACCAAGCTGTTCAAAAAGCCAAGAGTGAAGCCCAGGGCCCAGCTGGCAGGCTGATATTTCCTCCCCGGCACGTGCCGGCTCCACGCCGCTGAAGATCTCGAGGTATCCCCAGAGTCGCCCTTTAGAGATAACTCATCTTGGGGCCTCCACCACCCACACGGAGAGGAGAGATTTCCTGGTGCGTGGGTGGGTGCCTCTGCCTTTCCTTCTGCAGAAACCCCAGGTTTACTCATTTTTCACCTTCTGCCATCCAGCCGGGGCCCCCCCTGGGGTCTGGGGCTCTCTCCCAGCTCCTCCACCCCTTGCTGGTGGTGGCCCATTGCCACTCGGCTGTGGCCAAGCACTTTCTGCTGCCATCTCCCCGCAGTTCCTGGCCAAATTTCTTAATTAAGGCTTTGAAGGCATTAAAAAGGATAAAGTGTGAGGTTGTCAAAAGCCGCAGCCACCTCAGTAATTAGGCGCACGCTAACGGAGAGCAGTCCTGGTCCCCCTCCCTAGGGTCACCCACGGCAATGTCACTCAGCCCCAGCAGGAACAATAAGTAACTTTAAATACACATTAACAAGTCCCAAATTCACTGGTGCCAGCAGAGAATCCAAGTGCCACCCCTGTCCAGCCTAGGGACCACTCAGGTCACAATGGGACCATTCTTTGTTCCTCGGTCCATCACCACTGCAGATGTGTGGAGAGTAGTGACGTCCCACGGAGAGGGTTTGGGGGTTTCTTTAACTAAAATTACACATTTATTTAACAAAACCCACCTGTTCTTATCTCTATCCAACCTTTGCTGTTCAAGCACCCCCACGCTGACGACAAAGGGTTTGATTTTGGGTTGGTGTTTGAAATCAGGAGCATGGTAAAGGTCAGGCTCCAAGCCTGGCTCAGACAAAGCCTCGTGCTTGAGGCTTAAACCTGATTTTATCTGGCAGCACGAGTGAAGTAACATTTATCACGATGGTTGGAGGAAAGGGAGGAGAACAAGGTGTCATTTTTTTCCGTTGGTGCTTTGTTCAGTTCAGAATGGGTTTGCTGAGCACCTGCTGGGTGGGGAGGAGGGCTGGGGGTGGTTTTCCCTGGGGGTTTTCATGGCAGTGTCAGAAGTCCTTTCCCTCCAGCCAGGCCCCATCTCCTTTCCTCCAACCTCCTCCCTGCCCCCTTCCTGGTGGCAGGGACAACCTGCTGGGGTTGGGCTTGGCTCCATGATCTGGGAGGGCTTTTCCAGCCTAAGTGATTCTGTGATGGCACAGAGGGAAGGCTGGGTGGGAGATGCCACTGCTGGGATGCTGCAGCAGCATGGGATCCCCACCATTCTCCTCCAGCCCTCTCCTCTTTCTCTCTCCTCATTTCCACGTGGGACACGGGAAAGCTCCCTGCACACCAGTCCGTAGGAGGGCTGGGATGAGGCATTCCCAAACTGTATTCCCAGGGAGCTGGGGATGGATGCTTCAGGGCCTGAGGCAGTGTTGAGGGGCAGGTTTCAAGTCCCCCTCTCTCCATCTGTGCCCACAGTGCCAAAAAGGAAGGACCTTTGGGATCAGCTTTGGTGCAAATTCCTCCGAGATGGCTCACAACAAGAGGAACGAGGATAACGTCGAAACAGATTTGTTCCGGGAGGCTGGAGCCGTGATTCACACGGGGAAAATGCACTTGGTGCCTGTCCTGGCTCTCCAAAAACCCGAGGGCAGGAGGAGAAGGGCCAGCTCAAGGTTGGGTGTTGGAAAGGCCAGGCTGTTCCTCATCCCCTTTGTGCTCGCGTGAGCCGCCCACGCAGAAACCAAAACGACCCAGGAGAAAAAAAAGACTCAACATCTGCCAGCTGGCCCCGTGTCCCGGCAGCCCCGTGCCTCCAGAGTGTCCCCCTCGCTCTGCCCCAGCACTACGGAATGCTCTGCAGGCCTTAGCAGATGGGAAAAGCCTCGGGTGGCTCCCAGATCCCAGGGAAGTGTGAGGGAAGCAGGGCCTTGTGAAGCCCCACCAGCTCTGTGCTGTGGGTACCACTGCCCAAGGGCTGGGAAAAGACGAACAAGCCTGATTTTCAGCCCTGCTTCTCCCTCACTTTTGTGGTGTGGAAAGGTGATGGCCAGACCCTCGAGCCTTTCCCTTCTTCTGCTGGCCCCTGCCTTCAAATTCTTCCCTCATGAGTCTTCCTAACAGATTTCCCTAATTATTTTTGCCCACTCGAACATCCACAGACCCTTTTCCTTCCCATCCCATTGGAGCGGTGTGAAAGGGGTGGGAACAGAGCCAGAGCAGCCAGGGATGCTCCAGCAGTGTGTGGGACCATCCATGGCATAGGTGGGGGACACTGGGGTAGGATGTGGGACCTGTGGCCACTGCAGCATCTGCTCCAGCAGCAGCACTCAGCACCTGTGGTGGATGGGCCGGGTCCTTCCTCTCCTTGGTCCTTCCTCTCCATAGGGCTTCTTCCACCCCACGGTCCTTCCTCTCCACGGTCCTTCTTC
This sequence comes from Rhagologus leucostigma, assembly GCA_013397725.1. Classification (NCBI taxonomy): domain Eukaryota; kingdom Metazoa; phylum Chordata; class Aves; order Passeriformes; genus Rhagologus; species Rhagologus leucostigma. Next base: position 336,637 of record VZTD01001449.1, on the reverse strand, counting down.
CTTTCCATGGCCCTTCCTCTCCACAGCTGTTTCTCCATGGGCTGGAGATGCTGCTGCTGCTCGAGGGATGCCCCAGCACCCGTGTGTGTGCAAGGGGTGCAGCGGGAAGGGCTGTGGGGTATTTATGGGGTGCAGGAGGTACCCTGGAGCAGGGGTGTGCATGTGCAAGGTGTGTGTAAAGTGTGTGTGAAGAGCAAGCACGTGCGTGTGAGGTGTGTGCGCACACGGGGGTGCAACAAGGCGTGCCTGGGGTGTGTAAGGGCTGTGCAGGTAAGGAGAGCACCCGCACTACATGGAGTGTGTGCAGCGGTGTGTGAACCCAGCGGGGTGTGTATTGTGTGTAAGGTGTGAGTGCACGGTGCAGGGTGGGAAGGGTAGAGGTACCGGTACACAGCACTCTGGGGTGTGTGTGTGTGTGTGTAAGGCTGGGCTGTGTCCCGGTGTGTGTGTGAGTGTAAGGCTGGGCCGTGCCCCGGTGTGTGTGTGAGTGTGTAAAGCTGCGCCGTGTCCTGGTGTGTGTGTGTAAGGCTGGGCCGTGTCCTGGTGTGTGTGTGTGTGTGTGTAAGGCTGGGCCGTGTCCCGGTGTGTGTGTGTGTGTGT